>CM076445.1:36907500-37175000 GCA_038419695.1 Scomberomorus guttatus
AGAGCCCCAGAATATAAATATAGAGCTGGACATGTGCAGAATATGTGTCCTTTAAGAGATGAACATGAACATGAGATACAAATCAATACGCTCTCTGTGAATCCAGGACGCTGCTGAGGCCGACACGAGCTGGTTTGTGGCCTGAAATTGTGTCCAGCACATCAAACCACTTTGTAGTTTTTGGGTTTGTTCCACTGAACACACAGGGATACTTTAATTTTTTGTCGTCTTTATAACATTAACATCTTAAAACATGAATGTCTCATCCCGCTGGCTGATTTTAAACTTTTTGTGATGTCTGTGATTGTTTCTGATGCTGTATGTGCTTTTGTTTGTCTGGCTGTGTTTGTTTACTTTCTCTCCGCTGTGCTCAGGTCAGAGATTTTGATCTCAGTGAAATGATCTGATTAAGTAAAGGTTATATAGCTTATCTTTTTAATTTTTCCCTGTTTGGCTGTGTTATATCCTCATTTCTGTCAGTCGCCAGCTGTTGTGTTTGTTGTTGTCGTCTTTGTTGTCATCACATTACATCTATTTGTCCAATCACGAGCGACAGCACTGCTGGCATCCTGTGAAAGTAGCAGGAACTTGCATGTACCCTCACCTCCTGAGCAGAGCCCAAATTTAGTCCCAGGAAATCATCCCCGCAGCGGGCGGAGAACAGTGGAAATATAAGCAGAACCTGCGATGATGGATGCACATTAGTTTTTGTTAAGTTGCAGAGGGAAAGGGCCGTTGAGTTTAGTACTTAGAGTCATTCACTGTGTAGTCACCATTTTAAATTCATTCTCATTAAGTTCAGTCTGTTGCTGGTTCAAGTTGCTTTGTTCATTTTAGTGCAAAACTAGCTATAGATAAAGACTGTTTTATAAGTTTAATAGCTCAGCAAACACCTATGTGTAACAGAATTATGACTTCATGATTGTTGCTGTGGATTTGACTCTTTCAATAAGCTTATAACCAGGAAGTAACATTCTGTATTTCACGGCTGAGCTTAAAGTTAAATGTTTGCGCTTCAATGCAGAAATCTGCTTGAGGATTTGCTGTAAAGATTTGTTAGTTCAGCCAGTTTCCGCCTCTCAAAGGCAATAACCAGAAAATGACTGTCTGTGTGTTTGCTGTGATGTGTCCCTGCCCCACTGAATCCTGGAGTCAAAAATAGATGAAGGACATTTATTTAAACATAGTTATTGATGACTTGAGAACGTGACTGAAAAGTTGTTGCTGCCTTCAGATGCGAATCAAGACGTCTGTCCAGATGTTTTTTAGTGTTACTGCAGTGCCACTGCTCTATTTTCCAGTGCTGATGCCTCTGAATAGGAAGAGTTATTCAGACCTTATTTGTTGCTTGTCACATCTGGACTACTTCTCCTGTCAGTGAGAGGTCTTCTTTTGTGTTTCAGCTATCATAATGTTTGAGGAGAATCTCGTTGTTGAGAAAGATGAATACCTGTACAACCCGCAGTTTGGTACTGCTGCACTTCCTGTTGGTGGCTTTGTTAACTGTAAATGAGTAATTGTGCCTAATAACTGTGATCCCTGTATTCAGTGAAAGACTCTGCAGTCGTGCTGCTCTTGAACGACTGTTTATTCCTGCGGTTGCTGTCCATCTGTCTTCACACTCCGTCTCTCTCTGCCAGCTGCTGTCTGCATTCAGTCCAGCCACAATAAGCTGCAGCCAGAAGAGACGGCTCCTTGTGGCCCATTGATGCTCCTCGATGGGAGGTCAGGCCTAATTGGCCAGTGTCCTATCTGTCCCACAATAAGGGCCTTTGAACATGAAAGCTGAGCTGTGATTAAGTTGCGGCTGTTTGGTTTGATTTCCACAAAGGGAGACTCTCCAAAATACTCAACGGCCTCAAGTAGCTTTAATTCAGAGGCTCTTTGTCTACACTGATGCTGTCGTCTCCCCCGTCGCCATCCAGGAGGAGAGGGGAACCACAGGACAGTGTGTCTGTTGTCTGCTAAGACAACAGACACAAGTATTGTGTATTGTATTACTGTACCTTTGGGTGCTTTTTATTGGCATTAGTGTTCCCCAGCTACGAACCCCAACCTTAAATATAAACATAAATCTTGACTCATTGAAGAAGATTTTTGTCTTGTCATATATAGAAATAAAAATGTCATTGACATGTAAACTATGAATGAGGTCTAACAAGTGTACAGTGAAGTTATAGACAGCTGGAATATGGATTTAAAGTTTAAGGTGCCAGTATAAATCAAACAAGGAAAAACAAAAACAACAAATATTTTTTGAAAAGCAAAAATATGTTTTAATTTTTCCTTTGTGCAAATGTTCAAAGTCTTCAGAGTAGTGCAAAAAATCAAAACAAAAAATACTTAAGAGATAAGATTTTCTTTTGCAATGCATGGGTGTAATATTGTAATATTTATCATCATTGTTAATAATGAAATGAAGGAAAGAAATTCAAATTTTCATGAGAAGTATTTGCAAGTAAACAAGAAATAGTGAATACAACGTCATGTGTTCTGAAGTTGAGGTTCGGTATATTTTGTCAAGTGAATAAATGGAGTTTGTACAAAAATAAGGTATCATCTTGGTGTCAGTACTGAACCCCAGTACTCAGTAGTAAAGTATATATTTTACTGTATATTATTGGCACTGGTATTGAAATTGAAAACAGAACCCAGCCCTAAACCAGACAAAGAGACACATTTTAGTTCCTGTTGAGTATGAGACCTCAACGAGTAAGTATGATTATGTTCTACATTTTTTTTTATTGTCAACAAATCTCATGTTTGGATCTAAACCAACAATTAGATGATCTACTTATCAAAGTGTGATACATCTTATTCCTCTGTGCCGTAGACCTCCGTTGTTGTCCAAAAACTATTAAAAACATGTCAGTGAGCTGCACCGCTGCACTGGTGACATGCTCCTTCATCACCATGAACATCAAATACCGTATTTTAATACACATCGTTCTGCTGCCAGAAATACTCACTAGAGCACCAAATGTGGAGTCATCCGCCGCTGAAAATAGTCCCCAACAAATGCACCCTTTCCTCCTGTTTGTTAGCTAAAAACTACAGACACAGACAGAGAAGGGAGGTCAGAAAGTATCGCGAGATAGACTAACACACTGTTGATTTTGTTCTTTTCATGGGATTCGTTGACAATAAGAAAAATATAAAAAGCATTATCCTTTAAGTGAATCAATGTCCAGAAAGCCTACTTTTTGTCCTGTTGCCTCTCAAACACTTTGTCCTGGTGTGACCTCTCCCTGTTGCCACCAAGGCTCACGTCTCAGCCATTTTAGCTCTCTTGTGGACAGTCACGCTCCACCACACCCTCTCTGTGTAGCACCGGGCAGCTTTCTGCTGTAGGAAGATGCAGCAAGAGAGAGAGATGGATGGACGTGAAAGAGATTGAGGGGTGAGGGAACTGCAGATGCCGAGGATCGCGGGTTGATAAAGAGAGACACTGGGTTAAAGATGGAGGAATTTCTTGGCACTTATATATTTGTCAGTGGGAGGGTTGGGACAGGAGGGCGATGGATGCGAGGATGAAACGGCGACTGTGTGTGAGGGATGGGAGCTGCTGGCCTTGTCATCGGTCTGCCTCAGTCCTCACTGTCAGGCCTGATGAAAGATTCAGTCCAGCTCAGCCTCCAGCAGACTGAGGAGGCCTTCCACCAAATAGAGAGACTGTCACAACCTATAGATTTGTCACACACGGTGGAAATATTAAGTACAGAGAGCCATTTGGGAAGT
The DNA here is from genome assembly GCA_038419695.1 of Scomberomorus guttatus. Taxonomy (NCBI): domain Eukaryota; kingdom Metazoa; phylum Chordata; class Actinopteri; order Scombriformes; family Scombridae; genus Scomberomorus; species Scomberomorus guttatus. Next base: position 36,911,239 of record CM076445.1, read on the forward strand.
AACTAACCTGCACTTCCTCAGCTCTGAGTGGCCTGAAGCCCTTTGCGATAGGATTAGATTGGGATGGCTGCTTGTTGGAGTTGTTCTGGCTGGTCGGATCATTTTTTAAGGTTTTCTTCTTCTTCTGAGATATTTCATGAAAGGGTAGGCTTGTAGGCATTGTGACTGTTGAACAACAAATAGTGTCTGAGAGCGAGGATTTTGTTGTGTTTGTGCATTGTCATTAAGCACATCACTACAAAACAAACGTCTGTTGACTCAGTAATAATGTGTAACAAAATGAATGCACTTGAACAAATGTGTTAGTTGCAGTAATGTCAAACAGATCGAGGAAGGAAATCTTTATGACCAAAAGTATGTTTTTTTTATTTAAAAGGACAACACACATTAACATTTCTGTAAATGTGCCATTGTTTAATTTCAACTGCAGTCCTCAGGCGAGATGTTCTGAAACCAATGAAGTGATGGTTATAAGTTATAGACAGAAGACAACATGAAGACAATAGCAGCAAAACAAGCATTCTCAAGAATGCTTATTTCAGGTTTTTTCACTAAAAGTGGAACTTTGCTGTAGAGATTTGCCCCCATTCAGCCACAGGAGCATTAGTAAGGTCCAACACTGGTGTTGGGTGATAAGGTCTGGCTCCCAGTTGGTGCTCTAGTTCATCCCAAAGGTGTTGGACGGGTTGAGGTCAGGGCTCTGTGCTCCTCCACAACAAACTGGGAAAACCATTTCTTTATGGAGCTGGCTTTGTGCACGGAGGCATTGTCATGTTGAAACAGCAAAGGGACAAATACTTTTGTTTAAAATATCATTGTATGCTTTAGCATTAAGATTTCCCTTCATTAGAACTGGTGAGTATGTTGACAGGGGGGCATTTATTGAGTGTTAGCAGCAGTTTAAAATGATTATTTTCCATCCAGTATAATCTTTTGCTATTTTTCTGATGTATTCTATGAATACATAGTTTTAATGAATTGATGGTGTAATTGTGTCAAGTATTTGTGATTTGACTCCTTCGTATGATTGGTTGTTGCAGCCTCTGGCTTTAGTCTTAAGATGTTCATATTATGAGTTTGATGCCCGATGAAGGTTTTCAGTAAACCTACTGTAGTGTTGACATTTCTTTCTTTAGTGTCTTCTTGCCACCCCTCATCACAGGTTACATATGTCTGTGAACTGGGAGTGAGTCTCTCCTCAAAACCTTTTCAAATATATAATATTTGACAGGTTAATATAGATACTGTGAAATGACAGATGTGAGTGTTGTCAGACACTTTCAAAGCAGAGAGGAAGAGTAATGTCTTCCCTGGACATCAGTCTATTTATTATCTTTGCATCCAAATTCTGGTGCTGTTGTAATTGTTCAGTCTGTGGTTGTAATGGAACTCTATGTGGGAGTCAATACAGCGCCGCCAAAACATCGATTGGAGTTTATGTGATCGTGCATGGCGTTGAGATGTTCTGCCTGCTTACAGAGGCGAGCTGCAGCGGGTCATCTGACAGCAGCTCACACACTCACACACTCACACACTCACACACACACTCACTCACACACACACACACACATAATTGGATTTCTGCGTCTCATTCATCAGTGCTCAGGCTTCCCGCCGTCTGCCATTCAGTCTCTGTCAGAGTAAGAGGATCCGGCTTTGGCAGCCTGGCTGACACATTAGGCCAAGTAGATGAAAATTTGTCGTGTTGTTTACAGTTACATATTTTTGAGCCATTTATATTTAGTGTAACAGATTCATAATCCTGCACTGTAGACAGAACGGTTCTCAGCTGCCGCATCAACTGGATACTGGGAGATTTACAGGTCTTCAGCTGATGTAAGCTGTATTTAGAGTTGATGGATAACAGAGTAATGACTTCTTGTCCACAGCGGCTTCATAAGGAGCATCGACAGTTTGTATCAACAAGTCCTCATACTGAAATGACAACACTGGTTGTTTGTCCTTCCAAAAGTGATTCATATAGTTTTCTGGTCTAGTTCAGGCAACTAAAGCTACCTGTGCCAGCTTTGGGAAAGACTGTGGTTATAGTTAAAAGAAACCAACATCAAAGGATGGTGGGAGATAAATCACAGACTGTGTCTACACAGAAAACGTGTCAGACATGTTTGTCTCATGAGCGTTGACGAAAAAGGTATTTATTTCATTTTTACCTGAGGATAAGGCCTCGCTGCTGATACACCATCTCATTTTCAATATAGTCCTCCAACACAAAAGACATGGAAATTATTTTAATGTCTACACAAGTGAATACACACCTAACTACAGTGTGTTGGGCTCTGATGTGACCTCCACTCTGTGTAGACAGACAGAGGACTGAAGCTGTGCTACACTGTGTGAGACTTTTCACAACATTATAAGACTGTCACTTTCCTCTCTGCCTTGTCTGTCTGTCTGTCTGTCTGACTTTTGCCTGACAAATTGTGCCAAAAATAGCATTTCTTTAATTTTAGTGAGGATTCTACGGAAATCATTGATGACTCGTGCTCTCAAATTAGTCTGTTATGAACTCAACATACATTTGTTCTTTCAGTTTTGTAGTTTATACCATTGAATTACCTCCTCTGTTGTAAAAGAACTTTCTACGGAAATGATTGACCTTATTTGAAATATAGACAAACTTGGAGATACTCAGTTATGTTGATTTCTTTAACATATGAAAAACATATGTGCAACATTTTTCACCACAGTTACAACTTAGTTTTAATTAATTCTATCCAGTTTAACTCTGATTAGATTCAGAGGCATAAACTGCAGTTTCATGTGTAACACTGACAACTATGAAACATGAGAGGAAACACTTATGTGCGGGAATGTTTTTCAGAATAAATAATTATTTTAATTCAACATCACAGACTGATGAGACTGATGTGTTTAAGTGTCAAAGTAGAGACACTGAGAACCTTCCTGTTTCTGTGTGGCAGCATGTGTGTTAGATGTGTGTGTTTGTGTGTGTTAGATGTGTGTGTTTGTGTGTGTTTGTGTGTGGGCACTTGGTTGTCCCCTGTGGCTCCGTCCTCTCTGATGGCAGTGATTTAGGAGCAGCCATTAGAGGCAAAGCGACGTTAATCCATCCGACAGACTGGAGTGATAAAAGTTTCATTAAACCATCGATCAGCCGCCTCTGTCACCGGGCGGAGAGAAGGGCCAGTTCAGCATGTTGCCACACTGGAGACACCTGCAGAAGCCTGAATATCAAGCTATCAAGCTTTTTATAGCGGCAGCAGGTGTGGAAGAGAACAAAAGGACTCATATGAAGGCGTTTTCTACCTGGTTTATCTCAGTGGTTTGAGAGCTAAATCAAAGAACAGGTCACACAGGACAGATCATACATACTGACAGTGAATGTTCAACCTGGTATGTTTACACACTCTTAATATTTCAGTATAATGCAGCATCTTTTACTATCAAAATAACAAAAGCATACGTACAAAGCCAATGTCGTAGTGTGGTGAGCAGCAGACCAACTTTAGGTCATCGAGCCTTGATGAGAAAGCGGGGATGCTGACTCTCACCCACCTCTGCCTTTATGAAACCCCAGATATGCAGTTTTCACCCACTGGAGTTTAGCAGCTTGTCAGTTTGAGGCTCTCAGATTCAGTCATGATCTCTGACCTCACACAAGTCCTTTATCTTATCAAGATGTTGATGTACAATAACACATCAACACCTCTTATGTAGCCAACTTTCCCTTGCATATCAGTTTCAAAAAGGGAAGTTTGGACCTCCTGTGCTTCCATCTATATTACTTACTACATAAGCACCTGCATCAGTGACTTAAGTTTACAATATAAAGGAGCAAAGTGGCCACTCAGATGACAGCAGTGATATTTTACATCTATTGCATGAAAAAACATTTTCTCATGTCGCTGCATAACTACACACATTGAGCTTGTCTGTATATTTATGACACATTTTTGCCTAAATTTGCTAAAAATAAAAGGTGTTTTTTGCTATTATGATTTCTGTTCTGACTTAAAGTTACCCTGTGGAGATTTTGTCCAATAGAGCAGCTTTTTTATGAGTGTGTCTCATGTTTTTTCTGTCATTCATGTGAATGAGGACACACATGCACACGTGTGACATGATTCACAGTCCTGCCAATGGTTTTATGCTTTCCCACTGATCTTCAGGTGGCAGTAAATGGGCCAGGAAACACAGCAACAAACCAACAAAGGCAGAGAAGAAGAAGTGAAGCTACTAAACATGGCTGTAAACTATGCAGAAATCAAACTTTTAAGAAAAATCAGCTTTGCAGATATTTTATGAGGAAGAAAATGGATTTGACACAGTTAGAGTTTTACTTCATTACCACATTTCACCAAAACTATATGGTATGAGTGATACTGGTCTGAGCTGGTTAATCCCAGCAATCACAGTGTTGTTGTCAATGTAAACATCCTCACTGACAACACCAAGTCTGACTGTTGCTACATATTTGGATTGTTAAAGCACTGTCACAAAACTGTACAGTTGGCGTATTAATAACAGTAAAGGTGCTGTACTGAAGATCACCTCTGCTCAGCGATGTTACAGCCGACAGGAAATTGCTGACGGAGCAAGAGGAAGTCAGAGCAACCTCATAGGCAGTTAGCTGCCTGCAGGCTTCTGGTGAGAGGAGTTTACCTCACAGCTGGATACCCTCATAGCAGATATGTCAACACATACTGTAAGGCTGACAGTGTGTCTACACACACTCCATCAGTTATTGGTCATAAGCATTTACAAATGCTAACAGTGATGCTGAGGCTCATCGTGCTCTATACAGGTCAGCAGCTGATTGGAGGAGAGGTAGAGCAGAGAAAAATGTGCAAAATATATAGGTGTCATTATTTTTGGTTTGCATGTTCAAAATAAAAGTGTGTGGATTTAATGGAATTCCAGTGTTTGTGCTACAGACACATCACACAGCTACACTGTGTGGCCAAAAGTATGTGGACAGCCCTGGCTGTTTTCCTGGTTTGGGCCCTTAGTTCCATTGAAGGAGAATCTTAAAGAGAACAAATTCTGCACATTTGCAGCTCTATATTTATATTCTGGGGCTCGACTGGAATATATTTGCATGATTTCCAGTTAAAAATTCCTTATTTATCTTATACTGGCCCTTTATGCAGCCCCTCAGTTCAGCCTCTATGAAACAGGCAGTTTTAGCTCCTGTCTCTTTAAGGCCCCCCTCCTGATGAGCCCGCTCTGTTCTGATTGGCCAACTTCAGGCAGCATTTCTACATACATTCACCTCAAGTTTTGGAACTTTCACCATGTTTAACATCTGATATCATAACGGTATAAAAATAATCACAGAGGTTTGGTAACTTCACTTCTTTCTCACACCACCCCCGAGATTTTTTTTTAAATTTTCAAACTTGTAGTCTTCAGCCCCAACCAACACTGACTCAAGTGACATCACTTAAGGCAATTTATCAGATTTCACACCGCTTCCTCTGGAGACACAAAAAGGCTTCATAATACTTTTTTTACATACGCAGTAGTACTCCCCAACACCAGGAAACACTTGATGTATAAGATCGGTTGGGTTTTCTTTTAATGCAACAACACACAATGAGAGTGATGTAGACACCATATAGTGTATACTGTATGTCTGAATAGAGAGCATAGGGATTAAATTTATACTGATCTTCTCATCTAACTGTTGTTTAAACGTGAAACAAAGATATTTACCAAAAATGCTGGAGTAATCCTTTGTCCCATTTTACATCACGCTGTTATCTGAATGTGCTGTTCCAGCCCTCATCATTATCATAGCCGCCCTCTGGGCCAAGCTGCCGTCCTACAGTCACACATCTGTAATGAATAAATGATAATATATTTTCTGTGAGTGCAGTTTCCCTGGAGCTGCTTCTGCTTCCTGCGTGTGCTCCAGATTGCAATACCAGAAGCTGACGTAAAGCCAGTTTATATCACTATCCTGTTTATTGTTATTTTAATCTTTAATCTCCATACTGCATACATGTAGTATTTAAAGTGGCCCAAATATAAGCAGAGGGATATTTGTCACACCCTGTTCGTTTGTGGTTTTTGCTCCCTGAATGTGGTGCTCAGCCAGACTCGAGTGCTTCAGGCAACAATAAAAGAGATTTTCTGCCTGAGATGTTCAATAAAATGATATCATAGCTCTGGTTTAAATGAGAGCAATAAATGACCCTTTTATTAGAGGTAGATTGGCCTGCAAATGTAGTTACCAAAGAGGGATTTCAATGTTATTTTAATGATTTTAAAATATATGGATGAGTGAGTCTTTCTTTCCAGAGGATGACTTCCATTTCCAGTTGAGACAATCAGCTAACGTCAGAATGAGGTTTATTTATTCATTTTCACTTTCAGTAAAACAACTAGCTTAATTTAAATTAAAAATAGAAATAATTGTAATTGTATAAATTTATTTCATTAAACATGACCACAGCTAACTCCGTGTTTTAATTGTTTTTTTTGTTTTTCAAAGCTCATAATGGAGAAAGTGAGTTTGGTTGTGTGAGCTAAATGTTGGACTGGACTGATTGTAAATTACACTGTTCTTTGATAAATGATTACACACTTCTTCAAAGATATAACCCTTAAGATTCATCATATTAAATGTAGTTAGTAATACTATTTATAATACATACATTAGCTGTATTTACACTCACCAATTACCTTTTATATATAGTAATTTTAATTGTCAGTGGCGGAGTCCACCATTCCTGCACTGGACTCAGCTGATGCATGCACGTATTGGTCAAACATAGGAAGAGAAGAGCCTGTGTGTGCACGTATTGAACGTATTTTGTGTGCATGTGCATATATCATATGATGATGCAATCTGGAAGAACAGAACAGCTGGTTCAGAGCATTTTGGAGAGGAAACATTTGTGTCTCTACAAGTAAAACTACAGCAATTTAGAAATACAACAAATTTTCATGAATAGATTCACAAGTTGCTCGTCTTCTTCTCTTGTGTTTCTGATAGTAGCTGTTCAAAAGCATTTCAGTGATCGATAAACGTGTCAAACCAGGACTGAAATCTTAAGGATTGTAACTATAAATGGATTATTAAGTGGCTGATGAAGTTGGTGAAGTGAATGATCATTTATGTGCATTGTGTCATTGTTTACGTGTTCCCTGCATGTTTTCTTATTGACCATTAGTAATGATAATAATCCGTGTCTGTGGTTAGTCAGTGTGACACGGTCATGCTGTTACGTAACTGCACAGTCCAGTGTGCATCCTGTCAGCGGTGGTACTGTTTCAGTGAATTGATTGTGACGGTCGTGTAGTGAAAGTCACGTAGTGCTCCTGCAGTGTCACTTACCTGACAGGGAAACAGTAACATTATGTTGTATTGTGTTTTATACTGGCTGTGAAATGTTTTTGTGCAGCTTTTGACTGTAACTGGGCTGGACTGGGTTGTAGTGTTGTGTCTGCACCGTGCCGTATGTCTGTCTAACAGTAAAGAATAAACCACACACAAAGCATACTCAGCCTTCAGCTCACTGGTTTAGGGATTTGGCCTTCAAGAACAACACCAGACCTTCCTTTTATGGCAGTATAATGTATTATTCTTATTCTAATTATATTTGGTTATTAATTTATTAGCCACATCTGGCACCACCACTGGAGACAGGTGGAATTACAGGATGAACAGCAGCCATGAAGCCAGCAGATACAGAATCCTTCCTGTGTGCTAAATGAAAGGCTAATGACTCTTGAACTACCGCTCACCACCACAATGTCTCCTAATGCCAACTGACACAGTGCAGTTTGTTTTTAGTAGTTTGTTAGTTCATCAAGTGAAACAGTTTAACTCGTGCAAACCTCAGCTGTGTACCTCCCTGTGTTTTTAGCTGCGGGTGTGTGCAGGTTGGAGTGTGGTTGCAGGCTGTTGGCTCTCGCAGCAGGAGGGGGACTGCAGCAGTTTGCTGCTGGGTGTGTAGAGGAGGCCGTGTAGCTCCCAGCTAGCGCTCACCCCTTGATCATCCCCCCCGGAGAGTTTAAGAGAGCAAAATAGGAATACCGGCACTGCTGTATTTTTCAGCCTCCAACCGCACTTTAATCTTTTTTTGTGTTGTTGTTCCACTTTGCTTCCTTTGGGGACAGAGATGGGACGCTGACGTCATGTTTTGACGTCAGCGATCAGTTCTCTGCGCTCAGAGATGTGGTGAGATGTGTGAGTGGAAGAACTGGAACTGTCGCTTCACGTCAACATTACGGAAAGGCGGACAATGCGGACTCATTAATAGGTTTCACTGTAATGAGTCTGTGAAGTCTGTGGTTTGTATGACTGTTACTGCAGTCACCGAGCAACCTGGAGGAGCCAGAATGAATCAGCTCTTCTGTTCTTAAAGGAAAATTCCATCATTTTCAGACATCTGGAGTCTCATTTTATAGTTTGGGCTAAAAGGTTATGGACATATTTTTGTCATGGAAATACAACAGTTGTCAAAATTGTACATCAATTTAAAGTATTAACCAGCTGGATATTATCTACCTAATGGGATCTTTCATATTCGGTGTTGTAGACTTAATCCAGTCAGTGACTGTCTGAAGTGTGATGCTGGAAAAAGGTTTCAGTTTGTTTTCTTCTCAGTTTCTGACTCGTCAGGAATTGAATCAACCAATGAAGTTGTTTGACACGGCAGGTCCGCACAATGCGTCAGTGCGATTTGGAAGGTGTGCATGTTAGCTAATTTATTGCATGTGTATCCTCAGACTAGCATAATTCTACTTCTTGCTTGTTGTTGGTGCTTTTTGCCTTCAGCCTGGTCTTCAGGAGGTTAAATACGTGATGGTTGGATTGAGGTCAGCTTTGGCCAGTCAGGAACATTCCACCTGATTGAATAAAGAAATGTCCTGGTTGTTTAGGGTCATTGTCCTCCTGCATTGTCCTAAAATTAGAGGACTGCTACCAAACAAAAAACAAAAATCCTTAAAGCTGAGAGTCAGAACATTAAACTCAAAGTTATTGTTTCATCTCAAATTCAAACGTTCTGCAGTAAAAAGCCCAAACTATGAAAAACATATCACTGCCCTGACACTGTCGGACTGCGCTGCATCTCCAGCAAGTTTCTCTGCAAAATGTGTTCTGAAATTCACTAAAACCAGTCAGCTGCCTGGACAACAGGGAATACATCTGAAAATGTACAGTGTGCCCCAGAACGTCCAGCATGTTTATCTAATTTTAACTTTTACATTCACCCCTCTACTACAGTGTGACCCACCTAATTTAAGCAAAAGGACTTTTTATTGTTAGGGATTTATTACAGTGTTGGACTGTCAGACTGTTTCAAAGGTGGCGAGACACCATATTTTTAAGGTTTTAGTTGTACACTATGCCATGTATTGTTTATGCTGGATTATTTAACATGTGGGTGTTCCTTTTGAAAGTGACCACAATGACAGAAAAGACAAGAGTTTAATCTATTGATACAGATATTACATGTTCATGTAACTTTTCACTGTACTAAATGTTGTGCATCATGCTAGCGTCCTACAGGAGTAAAAGTGAGGCACAAACGTTTGGACTTAACATTAGAGTTGTTTTTCTTCCTGTTCATATGGTTTTTGCTTTGGTATGCTAATACCTCATGACATGATTTCTGTGTCTAAAGTGGAAGTTGTCTCGAGCTGTGATACCTGACGGTGGAAGCAGACAGAATCTCAGGCAGACTGATCACTCCCGCAGTCATTTCACATACCGCTCTTCCCCAGAGCCGGCTTTCCTGGGATTACCGGGTGCAAGATCCCACCTCTGGGGAACATATTTGGGGAAGACTGCAGCGGTGTACAGTGTGGCAGGGGGTGGGGTGGTGGGGGAGCGAATATGGAGGCCAGAATGGAGGATCTTTTGTTTGTTCGGGGATTTGATTTGGTGCCGCCAATGTGCAGAAAGGATTGGAGTGGGATCAAACCCCCTCTCACATTATCCCCCCCAACCCACATCCCCTCTGCCTTCCACCCGTTGTTCCAGCGGTGGTGGCGGGATGTAGAGCAATGACAGCTTAACCCCCAACCCACCCCCCTCACCCCCCTCACCCCCCTCCACCACCACCACACACAGATGTCTGCGGCAGCTCCAAAACCCCCTTTCTCATAAACCCACCCATCACTCTGCAGATGAACTCATGCTCCACTTTTCCATCAATCCTCGCACTGACTTTGGGAATCCCTTTGTGTCTGCTGGTAAAGTGCAGTATATTGAAACACGGAGAGAAAAGACGAGGGATTTTTTTTCTAGATTATGACAAATATGATGAAGAGACAGAAATAAAAGTGTGATGTATTTTAGAGGCTCATGGGCGAATTTCATTCCCCAAAGACAAAGGAAAGGCTTCAGCTTTGGGCCTTTTTTTGTTTCCTAAACCATACTGATGATAATGAAAGGCACCACTTTTAGCATACAAATATAATGGGGATTAGCAGTGGAGGGGGCTGTGTCCCAGTTTTTAACCATCAGACGTCAAATTTGTCAGTAGAAGCCCAGTTGTGTCACTGGAAGAGCTGATGATTGGTGCTACTGACTGATGAAATACCTCAAGTGATGCTCAGCTGCAGTCATGTCTGCTGTATCCGTGCAGTGTGTGTTGCTGGTGTGTGTGTTGTCTGTAGTCAGACTGGACGGCAGCAGTCTGCCCGACAGAGAGCTGCAGTCAGCGGGCTCCTGGCCGGCCGGTGAGAGGTGGCGTGTGGAGCCCTTTGATTGCAGCTCTGAGCCGTGCGGAGGTCTGGCCTCTGCCCACAGAGACTCACAGCTCAGCCCTTCAGCTCACTCAGCAGCATCACATATTCCACACTGAGACACAAAGACAGGTTAGCCGGATAAACCTCGCTTTATGTCGCATTTAGTCAGATAAGAAAAGGAGAGAGAGTGCAAGAGACCAGTTTGAGGTCAAATATGATTTATTTATTTAATCTTTATTTATTTTTTCCAGCTATGCGAGCTGGTTGTGTTTACTCTATGTAAAGTCAGTCTGGCTGTTCTTTCCACTGGGATTAGCAGATGAGTTTTTTTTAATATTAATGCTTTTTCTGCAAATATTTTTTCAAGAATTTTTATTTGTTGTTAACCTCACAGGGAACCAGCATCCGCTATATGGACCTCTCTGCCTTTCTTGTGGTGTTGCTGTAATCAGGAAGACTTCATGTTTACAAAAATATGGAGTCTCCAAATGTCCCTTTTGGGAATCAGCCTCAACCTTTTCATGTATAAAACACTGTGGAATTGTCAAACTGTGTGCTGTCTTCTTCACATTTGAGGCAGATATTCACTGGTCTTTTTTTTACAGCCTCATACTGTCCTCCACCTTTATGGACAAAGACACAGGTGATTATTTAGGCTGAAAAACATTTTTTATTTCAGGCAGACAAGATTTTTCTATTTCCACTTTTTTACTGACATTTTTGCTCTATGTCTGTATCACCTCAAGTGTTTCTGTAGTTTCACAAGAAACCTTTGAAGTTTTCCTTTCTGGCAAGACCATATCTAAGCAGATAGTCACTGTGGTTCAGGAGCTGCAGCCATTTTAATTAGGGTAATATAACCCAAACATACCCAAATTTAATTTGGGTATGTTGTTTCAGTTTTTGTTCCAAAATAGGGTTTGAGTGGATAAACAGGAACATCAACTGAAAATCTTGGGTTCTGGATCCCATGTTGGGTCATTTGGCATTCAGACTGGGAATTTTGGAGACCAATATATTGATACTTTTAATTAAAAATGTATAAAGTAGGTATTAAGTATATCATAATTTGTATCTAACCCACTTATAGATCTGTCCTTGGTCCTGAAAACAAAAACAAAAAAACAAGACTCAAATTCACATGAAAATATGAAAACTCAAGTGCAGACAAAAGGTTGTGAAACCTTGATTTAATCCATCATCGGACATTAAAACTGAAAGCCACACAGAAGCCTTTATCTCAATGAATAAATAAATAAATAAGATTTTATGTATTAGGTTACCAGCTCTGTAGCTGTGGTCAGAGAGGAACAAACCTCCATCACTCAGACCACAGATTGGCTGATATTTTATATTTAATAAGAGTCATTAGTCTGATAGTGTGGGCAAACCAACATATTACTCAGACTCTACATATTAGCAGTAAAATCAGCAGAGGAGCAGCTCAGCTCCTCAGCGTGTTCTGTTAAAGTGCTTTCTCAGTCTGAACACGACTGTTTTACGGTTCATCTCACCTTCTGTCTCTGTGCTGGAGGTCATAGTACCTCTAAATGTCGCAGTAGCACTAGTAGTTACGTAAGCTGTCTTCACAGTCATGGTAATGTAAGTGATTTTAACTGTTTTAATGGTAGTGACAGAATGCTGTTTAATTAGTAACAGTAGTACTGCATGTATTGTATTATTACTGTTAAAAGCAGTAGTGGTACTTTTATTAGTATTAGCAGCAGCAGTATATTAGTATTGTATATAATTATTAACAGTACTACTCTGTGTATTATTACTGTTATTAGCAGTAGTAGTAGTAAGAAGTATCATTAGTAACAGGAGCGTTGTAGCTGTGTATGGAGTATTGGGTCTGTACCTTAATTGCAGCAGTATATTTAGTTGCAGTATAATGTTTAATTAGTAACATGGGTACTCTGTAGTGTTAGTGTTATTAGCGGTAGTGGTAATAGTATTGTGTCTCATTACTAGCATTGGGTACTGTATGTAGTATTATTGGTAGTAACAGTTTTGTGTATCATTAGTAACATACTATAAGTAGTGTATGCAGTATTAGTAGTATAGTAGTAAGTATTAGTAGTGTGTATCATTAGTAACGTGTATGCAGTATCAGTAGTACAGTAGTAGTATTAGTTGTGTGTATCATTAGTAACGTGTATGCAGTATCAGTAGTACAGTAGTAGTATTAGTTGTGTGTATCATTAGTAACGTGTATGCAGTATCAGTAGTACAGTAGTAGTATTAGTTGTGTGTATCATTAGTAACGTGTATGCAGTATCAGTAGTACAGTAGTAGTATTTGTTGTGTGTATCATTAGTAACGTGTATGCAGTATCAGTAGTACAGTAGTAGTATTAGTTGTGTGTATCATTAGTAACGTGTATGCAGTATCAGTAGTACAGTAGTAGTATTAGTTGTGTGTATCATTAGTAACATGTATGCAGTATCAGTAGTACAGTAGTAGTATTAGTTGTGTACCTGCAGGTTGGCCTGCAGTGGAGGAGGAGCTGTCCTTGGTGCTGAAGCAGCACAGACTGCAGTGAGTCTCTGCTGCATTGGGAGCACATTCGCTCCTTATCTAACCTTCAGCTTTTGGAAGACAAAGGAGCCTCGGGGAGCGGCTGCTAATTTGAAATGGCTGGAGTGATTTGTGTCAGCACGCCGCGAGTCTAAATGACGACCCGGAGAATCATCTACATTTAACAACCCCACCAAGCTAGCTAACTGCCAGCATGTCTTTGATCTACTGCGAGCCTCAGGAGCATACAACTCCAAATCAGCCTGTCTCGAAGCAACACAAACACAAACACACATGCACGTACACAGACTTTACTTTAGCCCTGGGGCTGTAATTTGTCTTCTGCCATCCCTCTCCTTAGAGATTGGGGAGTATTTATGTAGATTATTGCTGGAAAGTAGGTTAAGATGAATGTTGTGGAGCTGTACGCATTATAAGCACCATTAGCTGCCACTGACTGGAGTGTAGACTTTTCTTCAAGCCAATCATGGCAGGGATTGTGAGTACTGTGTATATACGTATAAAACTGTGTGTGCGTGTGTGTGTGTGTGTGTGGTTTTACTGGTGTTTTTTGGGGGGATGGGGGGTGTTCCACTGCCAGAATCCTATCTGACCTTCATACTGTACCCTGTCTAAGCTGTAAGTGGGCCAGGATTTGGGTTGAAGTTCAAGAGCTGGAGTCAGCAAAAGTACCCAGGCATCTCTGAAACTTCATCACCCAGAATCCACTTGTACATGCATCCCCCGCGTTAAACTAGCCTGTCTTTATAAGCCAATATTCACATTCATCAGTGCATTTTAAATTGTCTTTCCTCATGTTACTGCCCTGCCTCCTTGTCTCTGGTTATTAGCTTCCACAGTATCCAATAAACACGCAGAGGAGAGGCGCGGCGTTTAAGATGTTTCTGGCTCTACGTCGGCCTTAAATGTCAGGCTCTCTGCACCATCTTGAGATTAAATTTGATTGAGACATTTAGCAGAAAAGAAAAATAGCTCTCTAACCTTTTGAAAGCCACCCCCCCCCCCACACACACACTCACAGATAGAATAGAAGTGTTTTTAGTAGACAAACACACACACATACATAATCTAATCTTTAGCAATGTCTATCTCTTAATATAATTTCTCTAAATGTCATTTCATTGGTAAACTGGAGGTTTTCTCATGACTCCCTCCTCCTATGTTTAATTGGTGTCTGATATAAGACATTATTATTGTCGCCACATATTCTAAACACACATCGTTGAATTTCATAATTCCTCTTTCGCTGATCATGTTGTCTGTAACAGATTTGAGCCATGAATGGCAGGAAATGGCCTTCTAAACAGTTTCTGACATTATCTTGTTGACTTTCATTATAAGCAGCATGAGTCTTTGAAGGGATAATAAAGCAAAATTGCAGAAATGCTTAAACCTTTACCACCCACTGTTCTAAATGCAGGATGCTAGAATTATGTAGAGCTTTCATGGACATAAAATTATTCTGCAACTATTTTGATAAATGAATAGTTGTTTTAGTCCTTTTTAAAGCAAGAAAGCCAAATCTTTCCAGGTTGCAGCTTCTCCAATGTTGTCATTTGAAGCTTTTCTGGGTCATAAATGATAGAAAAATCATTGGATTTTGAACTGTTGATTAGACAAAACAAGACACCTGAAGACGTCACCATTGGCTCAATTTTCACAATTTTCTGACACTTTTATCGATTAATTAAGAAAAATCATTGGAAGATTAATCAATGAAAATACTGAAAGTAATTGTAGGCCTAGACCTGTCATAAAAATGATCCAGTGATGATCCACGGCAGGTATAAAAATATGGTGTCTCCCTACCTTCAAAGGAGTTGGGCTATGAAATGTATGCAGCCCCTTAAGTTCCAAATGAAATTTCTGGCTTTTTAGTTGCTAGATGTCTACCAGTCTGATGATAATTCTGATCCTATACTGAACATTACATATGGTCATTTTTTTCATGAATATAAAAATATAGATTAGAGCAGCTTTAAAGAATATTCTAAACAAAATAGTGCAGTTTTATTATGATAAATAGTTTTCAGTCTCTTTTTGAGAGACATTAGATTTCATCATCTGCCTCCATCTGCTGCCAACAGCTGGATATATTTGTTAATTTAGGTTATTTAACTCTTTACAAAATAACACATGACCCTGATTTTATATTATTTTAAAATGTCTAAATATCATGCAGTGGATTTGTCATTTTGCTGTCACAAACAAGGTGCGACATGGTTGCAGCACCAGACAATGAAATCCAGCAGCCAGACCAAAATGTGATCATTTGTTCCTCTTCAAAGCGGTGAGCCTCCTGTCAGCCTGAATGGCAGCGCACAGTTTTGTGAGCACAGTTAATGGGCATATTTGTCGAGGGGAGGAGAGAGGGGGGGTTCTTTTTTTAGGACTAGATAATAAAGGTGGAGGGAGGAGGAGAGGATGATCTCATTGCTGCTGCAGACCTCAGGATGCTTTGTTGCTCTGCTGGTGGCAGGAATGACAAAAAATATTCACATCATTTATAGTTTCAGTCAGTTTACTCGTGTCTCGCTGTAGTTTACATTTCCCCTAATCATTAGATCTTTTATGTTGTTTTTTCCATTTAATTTAATCTAAATATTAACATATCAGACCTTCTGAACTGCTAGAAAATGTCGTAACAGTTACAGTATTAGACAGCAGAAAACAAAACTGTTGATGGATGAATAAATGAAAAATGAAAAGACCAGTTTTTTGGTTTATGACCAAATACTGATATTCAGTCAGCCTCAGCTGTACTTTGTAGTTCAAGTTCAAATAAGATGGTGAACATGGTGAGCACAATGTTTACCATGTTCACCTGCTAAACATCAGCATGTTAGCATTGCACTTGTTACTTGTGTACATGACAATGTTAGCATTTAGCTTAAAGCACAATTTTTCCAAAGTACAAGAAGAAAAGAACAAAGTTACCAGTTAGGGCTGCAACTTCCGATTTTATTTATTATCAATTCATCTGTTTATTATTTTCTCAATTAATCGATTAGTCGTTTTGTCTATAAAATGTCAGAAAATGGTGAAATATGTTTTACAAAGCCCAAGATGCAACCTTAAAATTTCTTGTTTTGTACTGACCGACAGTCAGCAGCCCAAAGATATTGAGTTTACTGTCATAGAGTTTACTGTCATAGAGTTTACTGTCATAGAGGACTAAAGAATCCAGAAAATATTCACGTTTGAGAAGCTGGAAGCAGAAAATTTGCATTTTAAAAGCAGTTAATCGATTATCAAAACAGTTGCCAATTAATTTTCTGTCATTTGACTAATTGATTAATCGACTAATCGGTACAGCTCTATTTTTGCTTTGTGTAAAGATTTCAACACTCCAACATGCAGTGAGTCATTCATAAAACTGATGAGAGAAGCTGTTATTGAGAGCTGTGATTTGAGAGGCTGATAAATATAGATGCAGAGAAACAAGCTGGTCGCTCATAATGAGGACAGCTGAGAGAGAGAGAGAGAGAGAGAGAGTGTGTGTGTGCGTGCGTGTGTGTGTGTGTGTGTGTGTGTGTGTGTGTGTGCGTCTGTGTGTGTGTGTGCGTGCGTGTCTGTGCGTGTCTGTGTGTGTGTGTGTGTGTGTGTGTGTGTGTGTGTGCGTGTGTGTGTGGTAAAGTGAGTGTTTTCCTCTAAACTTCTTCCATGAGCTCTTTATCATCCCCCTCCGTATTCTCAATGTATTTATTGAACACGTGATCTTACTTACCAGCCTCTTCTTCTTCTTCACCTCCTTTTTCTCTCTTTGTCACCATCTTTTCACGTCTGGAGTCACTTTTAGTATCTGTTCAGTTCAGACAGGATGATCCCTGTGACTCATCAGGCTTTTATTATCATGAACACTTGTACAGGATTAAATGAAGAAGAGGAAATCCTCCGCCTCTCTGTGCATCTCCCTCCTCTCTGCTCTTTCTATCTCTTTCTTTCAGTCTTTATCCTTTTCTTTCTCTATCGCTCTCATCTTACTCTCTTCTCCTCCTCTGGGAGCAGAGAGGAAATGAGAGGGTGGTGAGGTAATTAAATTGCATTCAATGGTGAGAGAGAAAGCGGGAGGTGTGTGTGTGTAGGGAATTGATGATACCAGGGAAGCTCCTTTTTTATGCTTTTACATTCTTTCTCTCCATGTTTTCTGTTTTCATGTCGCCAGGCACATGGCGGACTCATGTCTGGCTGTTGCTCCCATCTTTCATACAAACTGTAACCGTCTCCTCTCCATCCTGTCCTGTCACACAACAACCTGGGCTTCATTTCCCAAAAGCATCTTAAGGCTAATACGATGGTAAAATCTATCTTACGAACCTTCTTAAGCGTAAGATGTGTTTCCCAAAAGCATGAAGAAACTCTAATGGTGTGTTCAGTCAGAACGCGAAGCAAATTTTAGTTTTGTGTCATTCATGCCAGTTTGACCACTGGGCCGCGTGTGTTTATTCACCCCAAATAGTCAATGTACCAACTAGCTGTAAGCTAGCTAGCAACAGACCGTGTCTGTGGGGGAGTTTCTGTGTGTTTTTGTTCAGTTCAGCTTCTGACTGAACTCAGAACTCACCAGACACTCCGGTTCGTTCACTTTGTGTTCTCCCTGAACACAGTTATACCCCAGTCAGACCAACACAGTGATGTGGGTTAAACCGGCATCACTGGTTTATCTAAATGGGTCAACGTGAATCAGAGAATCTGATTGGTTGTGTTGTGAGGCACACGAGTATGTGTGTATATATACTAGATCGTTTGATTGAAGCTGTTTGTGGATCATTACTTGTGGCAAAGGAAAGGTCCTTTCTTTTCCTTTCCTTTCCTTTCCTCTGTCCCCTCGTCTGACTCTGCTCTCTGTTCTTTTCCTTTCCTCCCTTTCCTTTCTCCTCTCCTCTCTGCTCCTTTCCTTCTTTTCCTTCCATTCCCTTCCCTTCCTTTCCTTTCCTTTCCTTTCCTGTCCTCTCGTCTGACTCTCCTCTCTGTTCTCATTCCATCAGTCTAGCAGAGAAAAAACAGTCCAGCATGAGTCATACTGTAGCTCTGTAGCTCCCCCGTTTCTGTATCTTCCTGTTTTATGATTTCTCCAACCAGGTGCACAAATAAACACATTTTATGACAACACTGATCGAGTCGGTGGTGAATCTGAGAAACAGTCATTGCTTCCTTCACTTCCCCCCGTCTGTCTATCTGTCTCTGTTATGTGGGGCTATTCAGTTAAAGTGACAGTGCGTCTCTCTTCTCCTTATTCCCCACTGTGGGAAGTGCTCCACCAATCCGATTACCATCGATCGGACATTCTCAGAGATGAGCGAGTGAGGAAAGGTCCTCATCTCGACTGTCCTCTTCCTGTGTTCGACACATTAATTTCTTCTTCTTCCGTTCCTTCCAAACCTTCCGATGCTCACTAAGTGGAAGTTATATCATACTAGTGGTTTCCTGGTTTATCTTCGGCCTGCTACCTCCCTTCTCGAGTCGTGGTAGCTCGCCTTGGACTGTTACATAAAGCTGACCAATTAAGAACATGGCTTCCTGGCCCCCGGTCACGGAGCTGCCGAGCCCACAGAGTCATAATTAGCAGATCAGACATCCTTTCCACTCAGCATTACAGTATGTGCATGTGACGACCGCCCTGCTCTGCAGACACGGGATAAATCCGCTGGTGCTTCCATCATTCCTGAGAGATGGTGTGGGCGTGTTTTTAAAGTTCTGTATTCATCACAATTTTCAGGTGAGTGAATGCAGCGATAAATTCCTCCATGACAAAAACACTTTTTTTCCCCTTTCTTCTCGTATTTAATAGCCAAAAGTAGCTGGAAAGCTGAATATTGCAGCCAGACTCTATGTGGAATTTGCACATGTGCATTAATCTGCTGCCATATCAGCCTCCGTGCTTCTGGTTTCAGGCTTTGCAGCAGATGTTGGAACCTGGCTGCAGGGATTTACTCCCATTCAAACACAAGAGCATTAGTGAGGTCCAACACTGATGTTGGATGATGAGGCCTGGATCACAGTTTGTGTTCAGTTCATCCCAAAGCTGTTGGATGGGATTTCATTTTGGGCTCTGTGCAAATTCTTCCACACCAGACTGGGAAAACCATTTCTTTATGGAGCTGGCTTTGTGCACGGGGAGGAACAAGGAACAAACACAAACTGTTGACACAAAGTTGGAAGAACACTTCTGTCTGGAATCATTAAGATTTCCCTTAAGTGGACCTAACTTGAACAAAAGTCTCCTGTAATTGACCAGTTCCATCCAGTAAATTTATACAGTTTAATGATGTAGCTTAAGATAGTTTATTTCTAGTTTTGTGTGTCGACCCAGAGTTAGTGATGGAAAAAACAAATACAAAAAGGATTTATTTGGGTATATATTATTTAAACGACATATAACAAATAGTTATTAAGTTACAATGGAGTTGGGCAAAAAAAGCTTTTAAATACGTTACCTCTTCCTCCTGGAATAATGCACAGAAGGACTTGAAATGTATTTGTTGTTGTAACAGTGTTTTTTATGCTGCCCTCTTGGTCGAGTCTCTCTTGAAAAAGAGATTTTAATCTTAACAAGACCTTTTTGGATAATTCTTGTTTCGTAGTGTAATAGTGAGGCTAAAATCCATATTCTTTTATAATAACAATGTATTAAATGTCAGTGTGTAATGTGTTTGGCTCGTAGTGATGAACCTGCAGAGAATTATCAGTGACTCTGCAGCTCCCCTCGGCTTTACGGAGCTTTATAGTGAGTTTCAGGTTCACTCTCAGCGCTCTCATAGCATCGCTTTGACACAGTTAGCTGTAGACTAGCTGTTGAACATAGTGGAGCATTTAGCAGCTAAAGAGCCAGATATTTCCCTCAGGAGTTGGTAGAGAGCAAAAACAGCTAAAAGAGAGTGAATATTGGACTTACATTCACCAGGTGGACAGAAACACGACTCCTAATGAAATAAGCAACTGTTTGCTAACAAGTTCAATGATGATGTGTCAGAGTTGTTTATAACTTCTGCTGAAAATGTGGAAAAAACATGACTTATTACAGGTTTAAGGAGGGACATGTTAGAGGGCATGATTGCCTTGATTGATAAGTACTTGTACTCCCAGCAGGCTATATTTGTTTTCCTAAATTTAGATTTTGCCAAGTGAGTCAACTTAGATTCCAAGTATCAACACCTCACTTAAACTTTTGACATGACTTTTACAGTCCAAGTTATATTTTTTTGGCTCTTGCTTGATGCCTCTGGCTGGCTCACTAATAACTGTGGACCCTTCTTAACTTGAAACTTAAAAAGCACAAACATCATGCTATGCACCACCATTGACTGCTCAGTGTCATGAAGAGAAATGTTTCTGCTGTGCTGGGTTGTTTATGTCCTGCTGACAGTGGTGTCATTGTGAGCTGCAGTGTGTCGGGGGTTGGTGGTGGCGGTGAAGACGCCTACACACCGAGTCATACAGCACATTCCTCACAACACCAGACAGAAACCATGGAGACAACAGCTACTCACCAACAACACTCTGCTCTCTCATCATCTTTGTTTTCTCTGTTTTTCCCTCTAACAAATTGAAATCTGCTGACCTTGGTGGCAGCGTGGATCTCCCATCAGGCCAGTCACTCTGATTTAAGCTCCTCTTGTTCGCGAGAATGTGTACTGCTGAAGTTTCCTCAAGCAAGATTAAATCTCTGCTAACTGTAGGGTTCACTGTCCTGTAACTTTACCTTTAACCTGTTGAATTTATATATCAGGACATCTCAAACATATTTCTTGTCTCCATGCAGTATATTCATACATTATCGTGACAGCTGCTAACCACTGTGGTAGTCAGGATGTGTTTTGGCAGAAAGTCAAACCTGAAAAACAAACCTTAAACTAGAATACAGCAAATGTGCTGTACATTCATGAGCTATTTTAGTAGAGTATACTTAAGACAGTTAAGATGATGTGTGCCTACTGAACTAAAGTACAAATGACTAACTGTTCACTTGATGCAGCTTCGTCACATTTCTGTTGCGGTTCAGATGTCCAGAGCAGAGCATCTTCAGTCAGCCTGTTTTTCCAATATACTGTTTTTCTGACAGTTTTTGTGTTTTAGAGCATATTGAAAACACCTCACTTATGATCAGTGTGGTAGATTTTGTGTTGTGTATTCTTAGTTTTTTTTTCTGTATGCAGCACGCTGTCTTGTCTTTATTTTGTATCTGTATTTCCTGAACAGTGAATATTAAAGGAAATCATAGTGTTCCTAAAGGAAAAACTAGTTTTGCTTCATGTCTGTAAGAACAAACTGTAACAAATCAATTTCAGTCAATAGAAATATGCAGCGTTCATTGTTCGATTCCAGCTGCAGACCTTTGTTGCGTGTCATATCACTCTCTCTACGCCTGTTTTCCGTCTCTCTGCACTTTCAACTGTCAAATAGAGCCAAAAAAAAGACTAAAAGGGGATAAGATAAGAATGTCGAATGTTTGACTGAGACAACGAACTGTTGATCTCTTTTTTTTACAATTTAACAATTGCAGTTGCATCTTAAAGCAGTTGCATCATGCATCAGGGATCAAAATGTTTTCATTTATTAATTTTTGGGTTGGTTGTCCAAGTTTGAGTGACATGTATGTGGGAAATTCATTTTCTGGTCCGTCTTACACACACACACACACACACACATGAATGCTGGATCCTGACAGTCATGGACTTCAGCTAAGCTCAGCTGCACCTTCATCCAAACTATGATTAAATGTTGAGTGATTTATTTAGTTTTTACACACATACTGTAACAAACTGACATGGAAACAGCTGCTACAAAACATGGAAACACTGTGACTGACTTCTTTTTTCAGTTGTATTTCTTGTATTGATATTAAAGCCAAGAGTTTCTCTACAGTGCCCAATCACATCAGCTATTACACTATTACATTACATTATTTAGTGATTTGTTCTTGTTGACCTTGATAAATTTGCTGTCAAGTCTTCCACAAAATGTCACTTTGTTGTTCAGGAGCTGATGAAGGCTGTTGGCAAAAAAACGGTGAAAGTTTCGTCTTTTCCTCTCACAAAAGCAGAGGAAACTAAAGAGGTGGAGAGGAAAATGTGATGATGGAGAGGATGTGTATAAAAGACTCAGCCTGAGCATTGGCTGGATGTTTGAAAGGGTGATCCGTCAAGAGGCGGGCGAGTGTGTATGAAAGAGGGAGCTAAAAATAGTTGACTGTCTCTGAAGACATCATGGAGGGAGCAGAGGAATCACCTCTGCAGCCTCCGGCAGAGACACTGACAGAGAAACAGGAAGCCGCTGAGCATGTGTGTGTGCACTGCTGAATGGAAAGCACTCTGCTTTTGTGTGCATTTAAATACAGCTTACTGTGTGTGGATGTGTGTATGCTGCTTTTTTATTTCCTTTGTTAATTTCTTAATGCACTCAGAAATGTGAAATACATGAAAGAGGAAAGGTGGGATGAGTGGTGGGGAGGCTGCGTCCGGTATTTAAAACCAGTTCTTGTTCATAAAGAAAGCCAGAACTTCCCTTTTTACTGGTGAAAATTCTCCATTCTTGCTTTTGTGCTGCTTCTTTCAGAAACATCAGTGTTGGATTCACAGATTTTCAGACAGACGAAACAAGAGAAACATTTTGGATTAAGCATCAAAATTCATTCTTGGTCCACTTACAAGCTTTTTATGGAGCTTTAAACTTCACTCAGCTTCCTTCAATCTTTATCTGTTATTATTATTTCATCCACAGCACCTACTGTATAGGACCAGCTGCAAGTCAACATTCTGTATTCGTCCAATTACCTTAAAAAACCTGAGTTGAACATGTAAAAATGCTTCCTGTAAGACAAAGCTCAGGTTTCAACTGCTCTTATTGCTATGTTTGCATTTTTTTTTACTTTCCCAACGAGATGACGCCAGCTTGTCGTGCATGTTCATAAACGACTGTCAAGTTTTTGTAAAAAAGGGAAAAAAAAGAAGTGAAATCCTGCTACTATAGTTTGTTTACGTAGCCTCCGGAGCCGGAGGAAGCTTCCTGAAGCTGACCAATCAGAACAGAGCGGGCTCATCAGGAGGGGGGCCTTAAAGAGACAGGAGCTAAAACGGCCTGTTTCAGACAGAGGCTGAACTGAGGGGCTGCATAAAGGGCCAGTATAAGATAAATAAGGAGTTTTTAACTGGAAATCATGCAAAGATATTCCAGTAGAGCCCCAGAATATAAATATAGAGCTGGAGATGTGCTGAATATGTGTCCTTTAATGACAAAACAATCAGCAGAAGTTTGATGCTTTACTATCATGTAGATGCTTTCGGCGTTGCTTTTTATTCAACAGAGCAGGGTTCTATAAAATTGGATGGTGTGACACATGTTGTAGTCAAGACAGTTTGCATTTGGTCAAAAGTTAAACTCTACGTGAAAACTTGACATGAATCTTAGCTTCAGCCTGCAAATCCACTAATCGCTGTGATTCCTTTTTAAAGTGAGTTGATCGAGCCCTAAGGAGAGTCATCTGATTTAATGTTATTGATAAAGATATATCAACTAAAGAGGCACTAAGTTGATTTGGGGTCAGTTGGATCTAAATATTCTCCCTTGTTGCTCATCTTGACTTTCATCCTCCCTCAGAGCAGGACTGATCCTCTCTGCCGGCGCTGGGCCAGAGCTGGGAGCTCTGTTACTGATCCCAGCTCACGTGTGTGTTTGTGTGTGTGCGTGTGTGTGTGTGTGTGTGTGTGTGTGTGAGCGTGTACATGCATGCTTAAGTGAGTTCTGTGTCATATCGATTGACACTCCTCTGTAAGCTCTGTGGCTGGATGTTTGGGTTTCCACTGAACATGCTCTCATGCTGTGTTTGTGTGTGTGTTTTATAGAGAGAGAGGGCACCGCTGGTGTTGATAGTTCATTGTCACTGACACCATGTTGGGTGCAGTGACACTCACTCACTCTGTCTCTCACACACACACACACACACACACACACACACACACACACACACACACACACACACACACGGACGCAAAGAGTGACTGAACACTGGACTCGGAGCAGCTGTTGGACTCAGCAGGTCTGTGGCCTTGGGGAGCTGCAGAGTGTCAACACACACTCTGTGTATCACCAGCCTCAGAGGTGTGTGTGTGTGTGTGTGGCCGTGCTGAGCAGTCAACAGTCCTCCCTGTAGTGACATGAACTAAAGCAACCAGCTAAACATCAGACAGCAGTTAAAGCCTGTGTACCCTCACTGATGTAAACGGGGCAGATGAAACATTAAAACTCACAGCAAACTGCTGTAAAGCTTCCAAAATGACCATGAAATGATCGTTGCAGCTCTAACCTCTATTAAACAATTTCAACACAAACTGAACATTATAACCTTTTTGAAGGGTAGGATTATTACAACATGAAATATTCAAGTTCGAGTTTATTCATCCATCGACAGAAAATGAATCGCCAACTATTCTGAGAATCGATTTGAGTCATCTTTGAGCCAAAGTTCTCTGGTCGCAGCGTCTTAAATATGAATATATTCAGGTTTCTTAAATCAGGACAGAACAAGACATTTCAGGATGTGTCTCTGGCTGTGGGAAACAGTGATAGGCATTTTTCACATTTTATGGACCAAACAACTAGTCGACAAATCTAGAAAATAATCTACAGATTAATCGATTAAGCAAATACTTGTTAATTGCCACTCTATTTATTTTAGGCGCACAATATCAAACTAAAGCAATTCCAAGTGCTTTACAGAGTGATAGAACAGTAGAAAATACGTTAGAACATAAATAAAGACATACATAAACACCCGTGCACACACACACAAACACGAATTAAAAGCTAAATTAAATAAAAATATCTTTATCTTATTTATAAAAGAAGCCAGCGTTGGTGCAGTCCGCACCTCAGCAGGTAGGATGTTCCAAACTTTAGGTGCATGAAATGTTGATGGCAGCTGTAACAAACCATGCAAACAAACCCAGGACAGTGAACGCTGGCAGTGGCTAAACAAACAAGCATGATAAGAGGATTGGTGAAGGTGTAAAGTGAGACAAATGGTGTCTTCTCACCCACTTTGTCACACAGGCCTGTTGGATTAGACTGCATTCATTTCAGCTCGCTGTATCTTGTGATCTATCAACTAAATGTATCAACAGTGGTTGAAATTTTGACAAAAAACTCTTTGAGAACTGTTTGCAGGGTCTCCCATGATGCAATCTGTCACTTTTGTGACTCTCACAAAACAGAGAGCTGCCAAATAAAACAGACTTCAGGCACTTTCATTTACAAAATGTATTTTTGGGGCAAATCTAAAAACATTACAATCAAAAACTGACTTTAACCAGCCAAAATAATTGCAGTGTTTTAGTTTAAAGACCTGCTCCCAGTATTATTCAGTGTTGAGACAGTGTTGAGAAACTGGCAGGCTGAGACTCACTGAGTCTCTTGTAAATGTCTTATTAAAACACACTTTTACCGTTCAGCGTGTCCTGGTTTTAGCTCATCCGTTGGTTTATTTTATAGTCTTTTATAGCTACAGAGATCTTTTATTGTTAAAGCACGTTGTAATCTTGTGATTTTGAAGTGCTATACAATTAAAGGTATTATTTTTATTATAATGAAATAATTTTGGCTCATTAGATTTACCTTCCACTGTTATACTTCCATCAGTGTTTCAATGTTTTTTGTGAAATTGTGTCAGTTTCAGAAGCAGCTTGAAGCAGCCTGGAAACCCTCAGCCTGCAGAGCAGAGGCTTGGCTTTATAGAGCTGAGGCTCAGGTTGGATTTCTCATCTTCTGTGGATTTTTGATTTAGGCAGACTTCTAATTTAAAACATGTTTTGTTAATACAGTCCAGCAGAATTCAAAATCACCAAATCTGAGCCCTGAAGGCAACAGGGAAACTTAGAAATCTGTGTTTCACTGCCTGCTGCTACACATCTGCAAACAAAAAGGCTGCTTTCTCTTCTGGTGGAATGAGGGATTATGTGGATCACATGATGTTACACTGGTACATTTGTCGAGATCTATAAATACACAAATGTACATCCAGACATCTTCTTTCACACATACTTTACATTTAAGTCATTCAACAACCAGCTTCACAAATATTGACACAAACTCATACAATCTTAATTTCCACATTCTTACAAATGGAAGTGCGTATCCCTCTATGCCACCTACCCCCAGCCCCTCCTCCCTCTTCTTCTCTCTCATGTCGTCTCCCGGCCAATCAGAGTGCAGTTCCTGGCAGACAGGCAGTAAGCATGTATTTGGGTCACAACAGCAGGATGCCAACTCAGCTAACTGAGCCACAGAGCTGCTCATAGAGACGCTGGAGCCAACCTGCTCATTAAGTCAAACAGGTTCAGATACTGGAAGGATACTAGGAGGTTCACAGCAAGTGTGTGTGTGTGTGTGTGTGTGTGTGTGTGTGTGTGTGTGTGTGTGTGGTGATGACGTACGGTTTGTTTTGGATACGGAAAGAAAATGGTTGCAGTTTGCTGTTGCTACTTCAGGGAAATGTATATTGATACACACACAGATAATTTAATTGTCACAGATCCCCTCCAGATGTGTTTATAGAGATATCCAGACATATAAAATACTCTGTTTGGAATAATAATCTGTGACATGGTTTTTCCACAAAAAAGTTCAGTTACCTCATTAAAATCCTTAAAATGACAACACTTCTTCCTCATTGAAAAATGTAGATTCTCTAAATACACAAATATTAATTTCAAAAGTTGAACTGTTGGACAGAAGATGTCTCCTCCTTCACTGTAAAGCCCATCTTCAGTGTTTGTGCACATCACACTTGTGTAAGTTGCATACTGGACCACGATTGGCTCCAAACTAGTTGTGATGTCACAAATCCTGCTCGTAGTAACACGCTCTAAATTCATATTTGAGGTGAGAACAGAGAAACTTTCCTCCTTCAGCAGGTGAATCTGCAGCTACATCATCCTGCAGAGAGAACAACATTCAACTAAAAGAACAAGAAGAAAAGCATGTTTTTGACCTTAAGTATATTTTAAATCTTAATAAATGTAGATTATGTGACGTCATGTCCAAATACATCCAGTGGGGGAGCGTGTCCACAGTTTGTTGATCTAAATTATTAATAGTTTTATCCCTCAGACCCAACACACAAGAGCTTTTTCTAAAGCTCTTCTGAAAATTATGTTCTCATGAAATATTTGAACAGTTCAGACTGATCTGAATTTCCTCCATGATGGAAAAAAATAACAGAGGGACACTTTAAACTGCATACCCAGGGTCCTGTAATATTATTTGATTTCCACTTCATTTTGTAACTACACAGGCAGTGATGAAAGCGATGATGAAAGTGATTTCATGCATATTACATGTTGTACATGAAGATGAGATGCAGGATGTCTCCTGCAGCCTCCAGCAGGGCCTGAAGCAAAGCTCCCGATAACTTCAACGGACCCACCAGAGCCCAGTGTTTCCACGTCATGCTCTGTGTGTGTGTGTGTGTGTGTGTGTGTGTGTGTGTGTGTGTGTGTGTGTGTGTGTTCAGGGAGGTGGAGGTCGCTCATGTGTAGCTATATTAGTAATTGCTGTGCTTTTGTGAGAAAGACATCAGGGCTCATTAACAGCTGTGGTCTGACAGGCGAGTCGAGTCAGGTCGGAGTCATGTTGGAAATTAATTTGCACAGGAAATGTTGAGTTATTGCTGTGTGATAGAGAGAGCCACAGATAGAGAGGGGGGTCTGGGGGGGGGCCCTGAGCCGAGGAGTGAACAGAGCTCTCTTGAGAAGGTGACAAAGCAGTCAGAGACTAATTATGAAGCTCTGACTTGAGGCACTGAAAGTTTTGCTGCAGGGCTGAATATTTCTGCGGTCGCATGTGAACCGAGTGTACGGATTCATGTTTAATAAGTTCAGATGTACAGTTATTACTTTTCTTGTTTAGCATTGTTATGAAATGAACGTTTCTACCTTTTAATCTGATTTTAGGGGCATTCTGGTCCCGATTTATTACCTGTTCTCCCCTTTGACTGGCTCTTCTCTCTATTTCTGCGATATTTGGAAGACAGATTGCCGTTGGCTTAAGGGACAACTGATTCGATTTTGGTGGTGATACAGATCTTATCTTTGTTAGGTGGTTATTGTATTTTTTTTATTTCGGCCACATCTGTGACACTAATAGAAACAGATACTTTATACCAAATCCCAGGGCGATGTCTGAAGGGTCAAGAACTCAATTTAACTTGAAATTGAAATGACAGGAGCCGTGTGTTTGGGTGTAGCAGCAAGTTGGAGACTTCTCCAGCTTTTGCACAGATTGGTGCTCTCTGGTTTTTGAAGGAATCCGTTCACTATTGGTAAATAACAGTTTTTATCATTAAGATTTGTTTTTTAATCCAACATGTGGATATGATACTCTATGGCTTTCTACACATTTACTTTGCATAATTTTTGTTTTATTGTTCAATACACGTACGTCATTTTTGGACCCAAAACATCCTGGAAGAAACATCTGGGCCTGTACTCTCAGTATGAAATAACTTCAAGTCTTTTCCTTTACATTTACTCACCTTGGGTTCTTGGATGTTCTTGCACACATGACCGAGGCAGCGTAAACATTAGGACAGAAAAAGAGCCAGAAATGAATTTCATCGTTAGTGTTATTGCAGTACAGGATTAGTATCAACGGTAATTGAAATATAATTGGTTGTCCGTGTGGTGGAGTTGGAAGAGGCCCTGCTGGAAATAATTACCAGCAGGCCACAACTGGATGGAATTCAAACGTATGGAAAAACAGCCGTCTCTGCAGCAGCAAGTAAATGCTGCTAAGGGAGGTATGAATAATTTAAATTGAGAATCACCAACTCATTAGTTTTGTTGAATTCAAAGTGGCGTCAAGCTGAGCAGAAGAAATCAACATGTCGACCGACCAGTTTGTGGGAGGAAGGTTTCCACTCAGGATTAAAACAGGCTACCATGCTGGGTTCTCCTCTGTGTGACGTCTTTTCTGTCAGAAACTCTCATGTTAGCAGTAGGCTTATACTGTATACTGTGACCTGCAACCAGCTGGTGGTGGTTAATCAGCCTGCTAGGTGGGAGATGCTGCTTCATGGATAAACTAGAAAAAGATGAAAGCAGAGCAGAGTTAGTTTTGTCCATTGTTCAGTCTGACAGAGATTATGAGCTCTGGAAGAAACGAGGATGGCTGGTTCAGCACCACACAAGTTGTTATTTCAGCTGGTCTTATTGTGTTAACGTGCAGGTTGGAAAGACAAAACTTCAATTCAGCTACATAATAGACTCAATCCTGGAAGACAAAGAACAACCCAGAGCTGGAAAGGAACTGTAAGGACATTTAACCAAAATCCACAGTCCTCCTTCTGTGCAAACATGGATTTCAAAGTTTATCTGAAGCTAATATGAAGCTTCAGCGTCCAAATGAGTCAAATCAAGTAGATATCTTTCAACGTTACAGTCTTTTTAGTGCTAAAGTCCCTCTTTTTGTTACTATACTTCCACCGCAGCTCAACAGGGAAACACTGTCCGAGGAAACACAAAGAGGGAATTTGATGCTAAAAAGACTGTAAATGTGGCAGATATCCACTTGATATGACTAACTCAGACTGCTGAAGCCTCATATAAGCTTCACATCTACTTTTAAATGACTGTGTGGACACACTGTGGATTTTGGCCTCCATCACTTCCATTGAAAGCACATTTGAAGGGGATCTTTTAATATCCAGTATGAACAGGAGGAATGATTACAGCGAGGAAAACCTCTTTCACTGTTCATATGGACACCTGACTGCTGTGAACCTATGCTGGAAGGATTCTGGGAAGATTTCAGTGCTGGCTGATTAGGCGACTTCAGAAAAACAACAGAGACACAGCCGGTGTATATGTTTACACTGCAGCCAAGTGAACTCTCATTGCTTTAATAAAGAAGTCAAAAATTTTGACAGGCTAGAATTCTCATGTAAGATATGTCATCATATCAGTTTGTCACTGCTGAATTTATTTAACCTGTCTGACTGAAAAAAAGCTGCCATCAACCACAAAACATTTATAATGTATAATGTGGATTAATCCGCTGCTGAAAATAGTCCCCAACAAATGCACTATATCCAGTAACATTTGCTATGATGAAGTGAGATTATATATTTGTGAGCTGTTTTAAAATATGTATGTCTTTAATAACAAATGTCTTTTTAGTCTTTTCATGGGATGTATTGAAAGTAAGACTGTGAGTATTTATTTACTGCATTTTGGTAACCAGGGTTGGTTAATTAGGACGGGAGCACCGTAGTTTCCATGTTCTTATGGAGGAATAAATTGAACCTTTGAAAGGTGTAGAATAACATCAGCATGTATGTGTGTTTTACTGTTAATACTTTTACATAGAAAGAATTTAATTTTCTGTAATGAACAAACATGAACGTCCTGCAACTGAACAAGTGAACAAAAAAAAAAAAAAGCACATTGACTGTTGCAGCATCATTTAGTATTTCTTCCAAAACTGAATCTGATTTGGTTGCCAGATGTTGTTAACATACTGCTGAGAATTAATTCACTGTTGAGATTTACGGTTGTGAAGGTGATTAAAGGAAAAAATTAGCTTGTAAATTAAAGCTGCTGGTTTAAATTCCCAGACAGGAAGTATCTATCGCAACACTATGTGTCAGCTGAACTCTGAGCAAGACACCCAACCTCTCTTTGATTTATTTTCTTCTTGTTTCTTCCATTTTAACATTCAGCAGATTAAAGTGTTTCAACTCACTTTACAGTCAGATTCTCCTGTGCAGCTCTGTAAGATGTAAGTTGACTCATCCTCGGAATAAAAGTACAAAAGACGAGTAGGTTTTACTGTAATAAGTTTGGAGTGGGGTTGCGTCACAGGATTGGGAGTTTGGCTGTACCTCTCGGCATCAACACCACTTTTCTGTATTGTCAGAAGTGCCTCTCCTCCTCCTCCTCCTCTTCTTTCTTCTCCTTTCATCATGTGGCTGAAGGAGGACGTGAGGCTCCCTTTTCCTCGTTTTTTCTTCTTCTTCTTCTCATCCTACTCAGATTTGGATCTTTCCCCTGCCCTCTCTCTCTCTCTCCAGTGGGTTAATTACAGTGTGTTGCTGCTTCCCCCTCAATCCTGTGAGTTACGTAAAACCGAAACTCATTAAAGTGAAGAGCTGGAAGTTTTGCCGTTCTCTTGTCAAGACAAGATTTCCTTCTGATGGTACATTGGCAGCGAGGCAGACTCGTGGCCATTAAACTGGCCTGAGAGCTGTCGAAAAGACTTTACAAAGCTCAGTGTCACTGCGGCGTGCTGAAGTCTTGTGTGGTGTGCACTGAGATGGGCAATAAGACGAATACATAGGCTGTCTGAGTGAATCTTTGGCTGAATGACTTCTTGTCTGATTTATATCCCAAAATAATTGCTTTTATATTTCAGCCTCATCAGCAATCAAGGCGTCAAAAAGTGGGGATCCATTTCATTTTTTTCTTTAAACTATATCCTCAATGTAGCTTGACATAGAAAGATTCTCCTGGATGATGTAACCATCCTATAGGATTATGTAATGATCATCAGTTTTAATTATTTCAACTTCGTTCCTGAGAAATCATGTTCTGTCAAGGCTCAAATTACTACAATACCCATGAGCCTCGGCCACCGTTGCTATGGAAAAATGAAAAGTGAATTGATTTCAAGATGCAGATTGTAAACATCATAATCGTTGGCTTCTGCCCACCGTTAGCGGCGCATGTAGCAGAATTTTAAGCTTGGTGATTGGCTGAAGTTTTTACGTGCACAGTCCTGCACCTTCAACTTTTTATCAAAGTACCAGATATTTTCTAATGCAGCTGTTAATGTTTTGTACTGATGATTTAAGCAGGAGACTGTAGAGGAGCTCCAACTGTGAGTCACTAACATTGTCTCCATTGTCTTGTTGACTTATACTTAAAGGGGTACTAAAGTAGCACTTTAGTATTGTATTTCTATAAAGTTGGGTCTTGTGAGAGGCAGATAAAAGAAGAATGTTTAAGATTGATGCTGCAGAGGCAGAGATCTCCTGACGTTTTTAGTCCCTACAGTATGGATCCTACATTTCCCATAATGCAACTCCAATAGCATCTTTCATTAGACCCTCCCTGCCTGATAATCACCTCCACACCTCCAGTTTGTAATGCAGGCTTTCTGTTAAAAGTAGTCTCAAAGTCAAGATAACCCTGATGACATCACAATGACATCATCAGGGTTATCTTCTACCTGACGAAGCTCCTTCAGAGCCTCAGAAGACATACAACACAAACTATGATGAATAAACTGATTTAAGTGTGTAAAATTGATGTAGTTCTCCAACCCTTTGTACCCCTTCTGTGTTAAAATTCATACCGCTTAGTGTCAAAATCATAACTCTGTCAAAGCAGAATGCACAGACATCAAACACACACTGTAAAAATCACCTGAACCTGCCCTTTACGAAGATGGATCAGCATCATCTCTGAAATCACAGAAAAAAGGTGCTCCTTAAAACTTGAGATCTTGGTTCATAATCATCAAATTTATGACTTTTTCTCCGATAAAAGTTTTTACAGCTACATCCATGTCTGCATGTAAACAGGAAGTGTTGAATAGCCTGACTTGTCTTAAAAAGAATAAGATATGGCATGCCTTCAGTTCAAAGGGTTAAGTAGGACATTTGAATGAAGACTTTTCATTAGTGTTTGCTCATGTTTCACCTGCACTTTGGTAAAAGATATGAGCTCTCGCAGCGCTGCTTGTACAGTAAGTAGGACACGTAGGATGTTTCTGTCGACTCCGATGTTACAAATTGATGAAGTGTGTCGACTGAGGCGGGGAAAACGTCAGCAAATCAACTGAAAGGAAATGCAAATCAAACAGAAATACATTGATCTATCTGCTGCATTTTCTGTGCTGTTGGTCAGTGATTGCTTCCTGTTCTACTTCCTCCTCTGAAATGACCTGAACACTGCACGAAGCCTTTTACTATCTCTCTCTCTCTCTCTCTCGAGGCTTGACCTGCTTTCTTGGCCTTCATCATCTTCCTCTCCTCCCCCTCTCTCCACGTCGACAGAGGGGAGAAAGAAGAGGAGGAGCTGGTTTTATTAATTACCTCATTAATGGAGAAAGGGGAGCTGGTTTTGTCAGAATGTGGAGAAGGAAGGGGGGGAAGGGAAATCATATTCAATATATTCAATGGGATTCATATCGTCAGGGGAGTGAAATGATGGAGGACGGCAGCCTAACCTTGACACAGATATCCTCGTATTTCACCAGATGTGGGTTTATGTGAAGCAGAGTGAAAAGAAATCAAATCTTCAAAGCAAAAAAAAACACTGAATTTACAGTAAAGTTAAAACACAAACAATCCAGAGCTGATTGGATGCTGGAGCTGAGCGTCTCCATCATCTGTTGCCTGGTAGATTTCTGTGCTGAGTGCTAACCGTTGGTCTCTTCTTCTCTGTTCTCTCCTCATGCTCTTCTCTGATTGGACGGCTACTTCCTGCCATCAACATGCTGATTTGAAAACAGGTAAACACAACACGTCATCTGTGTCTGTTTCCATCAAGCAGTTTTTTTTTTTTTTGCACATAAACAGCATTAATAATTATAAGGGCTGTCTACTGAGCTGATTAATGAAAAGTGTGATTGAAGAGGAGGAAACAGAGAATTTATGATCACAAAGTAGACGTCTTCACAGATCCAGTTATATATATGTTAGATTCTTGTACCCAAGTGGACATTACAGGAGAAAAATGTGTTTTTTGAGGCTGATGGGGAGTGTAAACTGTGAAGTGCAGGAAAAATGACGTTGTTGTATTGCTGCTTGTTAACTGGTGGAGCATCAACATGCTGGGTTCAGGTCCTTCATATCTTGGATCAGGTCAAACTGATTACTTCATGCACGTCGAGTACATACAGGTTTTCCACAGGTTAATTTTCGGATCAGGGTTGGGTATTGTTTGGGTTTTTTTCCAACACCGGTGCTAAAATAATACTTTTAAAACAGTACCGGTGCCTAAACAGCAGCTGTTTATTTCATCTTTGTCCCGACTCTATAGAGCAAAACCAGCAACGAGAGCTTAGTGTCACATGAAAAATAGACTCTTAAAATTAAGAAAATGTAAATGAAAAACAAGATTAATTGGAATTAGATTAGATTAATTTCAAACAACTACCTGAGCAGTTAAACAGATATAATTAACAGATCTAAATCCACCAATCAAAGAGTAGGGTTTGTACAACATGCAGTATTTGTATTTGTTAATTTAACATACATTTTTAAGGCAGCCCTTTCACTCATATTTTTAAGTTGAAACAACAATATTTTACAGCATAAAGGAAATTTAGGGCTTGTTTTTTAAGAAGTTTATGAAATGTAGGACTGTACTTATTCAGTACAGACAATACAAATCAGTGCAAACAGAATAAATGAGTCACAACAAAGGCAATAAAAAGGTAATAATAACTAAGCAGCTGGTTGTTGTAGGTCAGCTTATAAAATAACAATCAGCATATTTCTTCATCTTCTAGCTGCTAGGCTGACTGAATAATTAAGTTCTGATTAGTCTGATTATCAGGACAGTTTTGGATCTACCTCTCTGTAAAATGCAAACACTAAACCAGGTAGCATTTTGTGTGATCACTCACTATGTGAACAGGAGAAGCAGCGTCCTCAAACGCACTCAAAAGTCTCTTTTGTCTCCAGCTGGCAGCAGAATAGGTCACAGTTTATATCCACTGAGCATGAAAGGTTCACATGTCGTACCGCTGGTCTGAAGAATCAGACAGCTCAAGATAAATATTGTCTGCTTCCTCATTTTGGTTCATTTGTACCTTGATCTCATTAAGACCGTGTCATAACTGGTGTGAACAGATTAATTAACACATGTCCTGGAGTTCATTAAACATACCCAGGTTTTTTCAGCGTTTTATTTTGAGGCCTTCATCACAAGACACAGCAGGAAGCAAAACTCAAAAAGAATGAAATGGAACTGGTGAAACAATCCTTGAGGATGATTAAAACTAAAGGCCTGTTTTCTTAGTTTTTCCTCACACTATGGCAAAGATTAATACTCTTTATTTTTTCTTTATTAAAATGATAAGAGGCTTAAATTTTACTGTCCAGTAAAGTCAAATTTAGTACTGGACATATAGTATTTGTACAGTGTCTAATTTAGACTACTTATATTAGTATGACATAACATTTAGGAAATTATTCAGTACGGACCATTGAAATAAAGTGTTGAGCTTCTATAGTAGCTGTTTTACCATGTTCCAAGTTCCTAGTATGTTAGTTTTGACTCATGTTCCACTGAATTCACTCCACTTTTCTTGTGAAACCTAATGTATTCACAAGTCCACAGTAGGCAGGGAAAACGCTGAATGAAAATATATTTGAAGCTACATAAAGCCTGGTCCATCACCGACTTGATGTATTCCAAACCGTATCACACACGTTATTACGCGTTATCTTGATGTACACATTAAACATGTTATACACGTTGTACACGGCCAAAAACTAGTATCGATCTGAACTTATGTGCAGATTCCTCTGCATCTTAGGAGCTTTTTTGGGCCTTTTGCATGTGCGCATCAAAACTACCTCATGGCACAATTCACTATCACAAAGAGCAAAAATATACTTCTATATATAGAGAGAAAAGGCCTTGCCAAGACTGAAGTGCCTCTGGCCATAAAACACGTGTTTTTCCTTTAATTATGTCCACTCCTCCCTGCTCATTTACTGCAAATATCAGTAGAAAATACCTTGAAAAAAGGTTCATTTAAAAACCGCAGCTGTCCAACCAAACCTTACTCATTTTTTAATCCAATATTTCTTCACTGGTCTGGAACCGTGAGTGGGATGGGTGAGCAGTCTGCGATGCTTAATTCATGGTATGAAATCAATGTTCAGGCTCATTTCTGTCTATTTGATCTCATTGGCCTCAGTGGGCGGCACATGACAATGAGAGCGTCTCTGTCAGAATGGCCACATACCTCTCAGCCTTGTTGGTAAACCACCGGCGGCAGTTAATCAATGTTCCAGAGCAGTGGGGGGCTCTTGACTCAGATGATTGGTTGGAACAAAGGAGGATGGCATCAAATGACTGACAGCAATGTGAGCAATTACAAGGCTGACGTGTGGATCGATCGATATCTTTTTGGTTGATATGAGGGCAGGAAAATGAATATGTATTGTGTGTGTGAGCTTTAACATTACTTTTGACTGAGTGTGAATGAATAGGGTGTTTTTCTGTCTTTGTAATAAGATGTAAATAGGCCACTGCTCAGATTTGGTGGCTGGCAGGTCTTATTCGAATGTGAGATGCAGCGGGCTCATCAGTCTTGCCGGACAGCTACAGATGGTTCCCTGACAGCCGGGAAACTCCATCAGAGCCCCGCTGAGCTCCACACAGGTCTGCTGCTGGATGACGAGCTCCACTACTCACAGACTGTGTTTTCATCAGATGTTTTTATGTGCATTTACAATTTTCACATAAAGTTTCAAAAAAACTTTAAATATCACTAAGAAGTTTTTAGGTTTGTCTGAGGTATAAAAGTAGTTGTGTGGATAAAAATCAAATGTAAACCGACTTAGTGAATAAATGATGACGTACGTGACTTAAACGTCACTCAAGCTTCCTCTGAAGAGACGAAACATGCGATGAGGAGACTGTAACGTTCCTCAAATTAATACATGACACAAACAGAAATCATCATTTAAATGACATCATCTTGTTGTGTCCTCTTCTTCTTCTGCAATCGTTTAATGGCGCTGGTCATCAACTATTTATGTGGATGAGCTTCATATTTGCATAACAACAGTGGATGGAAACGCATATTAATTAGCTTTTTTTCTACAAATTTCCCGCAAATTTAGTTAAAATTGTGCTGCATTTGAATGGAAACTTTGGTTTCTTAGCAGTAGAGTCTCCTGGATAATTTAGAGATGCTTCAGATTTATATTACGACCATCAGTTTCCAGTTTTTCAAATGTTTTTCCGAGAAATCATAATTTTCATTCAGTTTGGTATGATGAATGCCTCTTAAGGCAATTTTTCTTTTCTCGTGCTTTTTTGGTAAAGTGAATCTCCTCAGAAAGCCATCCTCAAATCCTCCTGCTGTTTATATGTTCTAAGTGCATTAACAATATCTAGGTAGGTAGAGCAGGTTGTCCACTAATCACAGAGCTGGCAGTTTGATCCTCCTCCGTCTGTCTACATGTCAAAGTGTCTTTGAGCAAGACACTGAACCCTCATTGCTCCCAATGTTTACGCCAGTAAACTCTCTTTACTCTCTGAGTGTTTATATCCACAGGCTTGTACCTTTGACTTATTTACCTAAGATCCAGCTATTTTCTATGTACTGATAATTCAACCAGGAGAGTTTTAGAGAAAGAAATGGTGTCATGTTTGCAAAAAACATGAACTGCTGCATCAGGTTCAGACTCACATGCCATTTACAGTACTGCTTGTGTTGTCTCCATCTCTACTAACATCTGGTGGCGAGCTCTTCAAAATGTGAGCTGTGGAAACCTGCTGAGCTTGTTAGAGGATTCCTGAGCTGTTGTAGTGGATCAGATGGCTTCTAAATCCTCTGTTTCCCTCAGTCGACTGTGGTTATAATTATTGTTGTCCACCTCTTCAGGCTTCCTCCAGTCCTCACTGGTGTAAAGTGAGAAGAAACAAACAATAGATCTTCAGCGAGTGCACATAAAATTGTTTGTGCCAAAGTGATCGACTGTGATTCTATTTATACTTCAATTAGCTGGAAGTTTACCACTCTGCCTCCTGTCTAGCTTCTATTTTCCTCTCAGTTGTCTGTCTCCTTCCTTTTACCCTTAAGTCATCCAAGCAAAGCCAGCTGCAACATGCTCATTATCAGCCATATGTACTGTAAGTTTTAGGAAAGAAAAAAGAAAAAGAGGAGGAAGGCCCTTCGATTGCGTGCAGCATTCACCCGGCCGGCTCAGCTGCTGTCAGAAATTGCCGCCTGAAGTAGCTCAGAGCAGCCTCTTGACTCCTGGCTTTGCTGGGTAGTTTTCACCACAGTGTGTGAGTGTGTGGGTGTCTGACTGTGGCCTGCAGGTCCAGGAGCCCCGAGCGCAGCGTGATGGAAAAGATTTCTCTTTGCCAAAACACTGAACCGCCAGAGAAAATGAGATATCTCCTGGTATGTCCTGCCTGCTGAGCTGATGGTGCTCTGACTCTACTCGACAGTAGTACCGTGTTCAGCTGTGCTTACAGCGATTTGTTCTGTTGGATTTTAGAGGATGTCTTTGTTTGACAGGATGTCTTCTTTCTTGTAGCATCACATTTCATTGTACCAGAAACCTCTTTCAGTCTATAATTGAAAGAAAAATACTACTCAGACGGTTTTGTGCCCAACCTACATGGTCTTATAAGACACCACATATACTTAAACAAATAATCTTTGAACTCGGGGTCCACTCGCTAGCTTTTTCTGAAGCTTTCATCCATACCTCACAGTCATCCTCACTGGATTTTATCATATAATCTGTTATCATGTGACCGAAATTCCATATTTAGGTGATGTGATGACAACTCTGGCATTTCCACGACAACTGAGAAAACTCCATCTGCTTAGGAAGACCATGAGATTTTATTTGACAGCTTGACCTTGAGATGAGATTTTTCTTTTGTCAAATCAGTGCTCGCAAGGTCAAGAGTGAATTTTCACTCACCAGAAACAAACATAACTTATTACATCAACCATCACATTGTCTCCTATCCCACAAAATACAAATAAAATCTTCCACAGCAATGTTTTCATTTAGTTTTTATGAAAACATGATCTTTCCCTAAACCTAACCAGACCTTAACCACAGCTGTCACATCATAAATCATTATTGTTTAACAGTGATGTGTGACGGTTTTAAAAAGCACAGATAAATGATGTCGTCCTGCAGATTACTGCTGATAGAGGCACCAGATTAGAAAACACTCCTATGTGTCGTTCTGCAGTCACATGATCAAACCACATATTTGGTCGTCTAATTTGGAGGACTTGTTGGAGATCATGTATATAATGGCACTCCTGGAAAAATAGCGCCACCAGCTGTTTATCTCGATGAAAACAGCAGTGGATGGAATATGCCAAGATTCTGGAAATTCTGTTAAATTTTGCACTAAATTTTTATGAAAACCTGCTTATTGACAACAGTGTTTGTCACATTCAGGGTTGAGGACGCAAATGTGTGACTGCTAAAGGTCACTCAAACAACAGCTGACCTGTCAACATTATCACCATTGACTGTTTACATACAGTGTGTGTTTGTGTGTGTGTGTCTCCATTGTGACAGAAACAGCTCTGTGCTGTCTGTTCAATATTTACTGTGATGGTGGCGTCTCTGCGTTCACACAGTGTGGGGGGGGGGCAGCCAGCTCCAAACACCTCCAAACAATGACAGTGTTTTCAGGATTTTTCACTAATTTCTCCAGACACTTGTCACATCACAGGAGAAAGTGTCTTTTTCAGGGAGTTTCCTGGAAACTTCCAGCTTGCTGTTCCCCTCAGTATCAGTGTGGAAAGTAAACAGTGCTAACATGTCATTCTTGGGAAGCTGAAGGACAAAAAAGTAAAGGATCTGCCGTCTTCTTTGAAATAACAGAACCCCAAATATTAAGGTAGAGTTTTCACTCCTGCTGGACCTGAAAGAGCTTCATCCACCAGCTGTAAAAATGTTCATACTGGGAACAAAACGTTCAGGTCGCTTCCTGCAGAGATGAACAGCCAGAGGAACTCTGGTCTGTGTGAAGCCAACAAGCCTGTTAGTAGAGTAAAGTTTCCCACTTCTGAATCTTTCTTTTTAATGAAAATCCACCTTTGACAGCCAATCAGCTTTGGGTGCTTCCTTTTAAAGTCTGTTCCTCCACGTCTCTGTGTGGAGTTCTTGTGAATGTTCCAGTTTCCTCCCACAGTCCGAAGACATGCAGTTGAAATAGAAAGACTCAATTACACATACAGTAGGTATGAATGTGTAATCCCTACAATAGAGA
Source organism: Scomberomorus guttatus (assembly GCA_038419695.1). NCBI lineage: Eukaryota > Metazoa > Chordata > Actinopteri > Scombriformes > Scombridae > Scomberomorus > Scomberomorus guttatus. The sequence continues at coordinate 36,951,465 of CM076445.1, forward strand.
AGCAAAAGCCCTTTTTTACCTGAACTTTTAAGAACCTTGTGAGGTGTTGGTATGAGGTTCTTACTTACATTTCCACATTTCCACATTTTACAAACCAGGAGGTTTTGGATATATATCATCCTACAACTGGACTGATATCATGTTTATGTGCTGCTTGGTAGGTGAGTGAAGCAAGTAGTTGTGGGACAGACAGTAAGTTTATACACTGACAGAAGATCCAGGCCACTGCACAGGCTTTGTGATTTTTATATTATTGGGGTTTTTTTTTAATATATATAATTTAGTTGTATCCATTTTTTCCAGCACATTGAAGGTACCTGCATTTTACTTTTAAGTTCCTGCAGAGGAACAGAGCTAAAACCTCTCATGGATCGTCATTATTTCAGTGTGTTAAAGGTACCCAAACAAAGGCAGTAGACATACTGTATGTCCTCGATGAATTTGTATGATGATTTTTGTATCAGGCACATGCATCTATATTAACATTTGTGTGTCTGTCTGTGACTCTGACTTATCCCAATTGCACAAACTGGGATATGGGTGAACCGTGGTAAGCAGTTGAGAAAATGGATGGATGAGCTGTCTTACTTCCTCTCAGGTGTAATGACTGAAATGTTCATTGTAGTTAGATCTCAGGTCATTTCAGGTTTGTCTACAGCGTGTATTTAATCTCTTAACTCGCTAAATGTATTTCATTTGATTCTTGTAGAGTGGTTGCATTCATTCACTGTGTTTATTTTGCCATTTACTGTACTGTATGCTGTCTTATTAGCGGCTTTCAGCTGGTTATGTTAATCCATCCCAACTGTTTGGGCAACTGTTGCGCCTGTGGTCAGACTACAGGAGAACAAACAGGATTTTTCCCTAATGACCAAAAGACTCAGATGAGGCTGGAAAAGTCTCTGTAAGGCCTTTATTGTACCTTAGTTTTTACTTATATACTGTTAACAATAACATTAATGTCACTGAACACAGAAACGCAGGAGTCTCCTGTAGGATTTAACAACACTGTCGAACTCTTTCACAGCCACTGTTGATAAATATGTCAACCTCACTTGTAAAAAATATCAGTTTTTCAGTTTAATGTCAAAGGTCGAGAAGTACTACAGTAGCCATGAGCCTCATTGGGCGTTGCTATGGAGATGACTCCATCCAGAGCCGTGAAATCAGAGTTCTTGCAGGTTCAGAACGCCTCAACATCTCAATCAGAAACAAAACACTGCACCAGAGTTGCTGAATTTAACCAAAAATTATTTAATTTATCTCACAGGTCTTACAAAACAAAGGACTGTGCAGCTCTCTGATTGGATGTTTTTACCACAGTGCTCTCTGGGATTTGCTGTTGACTTACATTTTAAAGCTGTTATGTAAAGTCTTTGACTTTCTGTGTTCTCGGTAGGTGGTAATTGTAGAGCTTCTCCATTGAAGAAGCTTAATTGGCACTTTGAAAGTAATTTTTAATTGTAGCCCAAAGGCACATGGGAGTTTGAGTTCAGAAATCCTGGAGATTATTGATCTGATTCAGCAGAGAGCAGCGGACTGATGGAGGGGAGAGAAATCAATGAAAGTTGTTGAGTCAGTTGTGGCTTCCACGGGTCAACTGTATGTTTCTTGGTTTAATTTGCTTTCTGAAATATTCGCTGTAAAATTTTAATCATCTTTGGTGTTCAGCGTCCACTGCTGCTCTGAGTCCACCTGTCAGTCAAACTGTGTGGTTGTTGTTGGTTTGTAAGTGATCCTCGTCTCTGTGTTCTCATCGCTTTCACTGCCCAGCATCTACACAGCTCCTAGCTTATTGGTCTGACAACTCGTTCCACTTATTTTTACTTTTTAAGCCTCTAAGTTGACTTTTACGTTGCTTATCTCTGGATGGTTGCAGTTTAAAAGTTGACTTTTATTCCACATAAATCTGACATAGAAAATACAGAACTTCCTCTCAATTTTAATGCTCTGCTTTAAGCTAAAAATGACATCATGACTCTGTTATATTAATGTAATATGTAGTGCTGAAAGTCAGTTAATCAACAGAAAAATGAAAAATAAACTACAATGTTTACAACAAATTGTTGAAGTTATCTATCAGGTGCTCCAACTACTCAAACGTGAGGATTGGCTGCTTTTCCCTGTTTAATACTTAATTTTCCACTATTTTCTGACATTTTATAGAAGATGAGGTTTTTTAAAGATTAAACATGATCAACAGATGAATTGATAATGAAAATAACTGTTGCAGTTCTATTTATGACAAATCTTTCCAGCATTATTTTTGACTGTCGTTTAACTGGACATTTACATGCATAAAAAGATGTTACATCACTCTGACAGCCAGTTAGCAGCCAACTCATAGATCGATACCCATCAACTGACCTGTAAACTCAGTAGATGTGTGAGTCATAACTCCCTTAAATATAATGTGTTACTCACACAATAAATCTTGGAGCTTCTCATTTCTTCCCACCAGTCAAGGTCACATCTGATGCTTTACTTCACTTTCCTTCCTTACTTCACATCACTGTATTGTCCCTTTACAGCTAATTCACATGGCAACATCTTAAGTAGGAAGCAGCCATCAAAGTTAATAATGTCAGGTGATCATGTCAACATTCATATAAAGGTACAGTAGTTGATGGAAACACACATTTTGACAAAATTTCATAAATTTGCTTAAAACTTGCTCAGTTTATTTCTTTTTTAATACTTTACTGCATGAATGCACAACTTAGATTTACATTTGCCTACATATGATAGTATTCACACTTCCAGCATTCTTACAATATTTATATATTTTACCAAGAGAAATAAACAAAATTGTAGGTGAGAGAAGGAAGATAGCACTTTATTAGGAAGACCATCCCATTAACAAACATGAGAGGGACAAAATATCAGGACACAATATAAAACACTGCAGTACACCATCACTACCCAGTATGACCTCATAATAATAAACATAAAGCAGAGTTATCATCTTTCTGACAGTGTCAACAAAAACTGAAAATGTAAAAGTAGAATTTATGGCAGAGCTGTTGTGTTGGATTGTATTAGATTGCACATGTGTTCCTAATAAAGTGCTATATACACACTACACCTACACATGTACATGCATACATACACACAACAGAGAAAACACTCTGACTCTTTGATTAGCCATCTCCTTTAAGCCATTATTTTTAATATTGAATTGATTCTAACTTTTACTTTAAAGACTTAGATATTATTGAATAGCTCATCTGTCTTCTCTGAGAATACATTCCTCAATATTATTTAGTTGTTGGCCTCATATTTAATCAGTTTATTCTTAGGAACATCTATCTAAAACATTCCTATTCTTGATTTCTGGTTCTATACTTGCACACTGATTTATTGGAAACTAAATAAAATAAATACACATTTACACCTTCATCAGGTGGCAGCTGAATTTCCAGGATCTATATCAATCCAACCTGAATCTTCTTTTATGTTTTTATTGTCTTTTGCCAGTCAGCTCTATAAAAAAAAAACAAGGAACAAGAATGCACAATGTGATGAAAGGTGTTTCAAACAGCAAATGTAAAAGCTTTCATGACATCATCCTCGCTGAGTTATAGAAATGAGGCAAAGAGAGGCAAAGTGGCTGCTTCTTGATGTGAAAATGTCACAGATTATTACTTTGGTCTAGTCCTGAGCTACATAATGATTCTAATAAGTTGCAAGCATGATGAAAAATGTCAAACATAAAGTACTTTTATTATTTTTGTACGGGATTGGGTCAGAAAATATCGCTGTCTGTTCAGAAAGCAGCTCTCACATGTGGGTGTCAGAGGAGTAATTATAAGAGGAGAAAAAACTGCACAGAAGATTAAGGGAGCACAGATGTGTTTTTAGTGGAGATAAGTCACCCGTACAGCCCCCAGTAGCTGGAACATACACTTTAAATACCTTTTCTTCCACAGTGTGTGGAAACATGACTGTGCCGTAATCTGACTTTTATCTGGACCTCAGCAATATAAAGAAATCTTTAATCACTTATACTGCTTCTGCTCAAGGACAGGATATTTTATTCTTATTGTCAAGAAATCCCATGAAGAGAGACCAAAAAAATGATCTACTAACAAGATCTACTAACAAGTCTTGTGTGTGTATCCAAAGCCTGATATATCGTGAGCACTTTTCAAAACATAATTTTCTAAGTGCTTCACAAGGCAATAAAACAAGATAAATGAGGCAAAATAAAAACAATAAAAGCAGTGCTAAAAAAAGATGAACAAATATAATAATACAACATTAAAGAGGTAAAACAAGATAATAAAAACAAATACGGACACAAAAGCATACGCATAAGTGTATAAATATATACTGTATGCATACACACGGGTGCACATGTTCCTGAATGTGCTGCAAAACCAAAACTGTAAACTAAAAAAGGCTAAAAGGCTCTGTAGTGCTGCAGAGCTGCTGATAATTCTCACTGTGAGTGAGCTCAGTGTAGTAGTTAATGTGTAGTACAAATATCAACAGTTGCTTTTGGCTCAGATTAAATAACCAAATGATCATTTAGAGAAGACAAACAAACGCTGAGCAAGCCCTCGCAAGAGCTTTGTTCCTACAGCCATACGACTGTATAATTCTGTATGTCCTACTTGTGTTTGTATGCACCTACTGTGGAAAAGAAAAGAATAAGCTATTTATCGAGCCTCTAAGAATAGACTTCAACCCACCTATTTTTGTCTTAAGCTCGAGGCACCTTTGTCTCTGTTTCTTAATTTTCTTTTATTTCCTGCTCAGTCTTTTTCTGCTCCACCCGTTTCCTCAGAGGATGATCCTTCTTCGCTCAATCCACCTTCTCCTCTGTTCCTTCAGCACACCTCTACAGTACCTCTCTTACCTGTGGGGATGAACGTGTGTGTGCATCAAACACACACTCACCCCTCCATAGAGAGAAAGTCTTTGCAGAGCTTTCATAGTCCTGTGTTGTGCTAAGCAGTTTCAGCCGTCTTCAAGCTGCTTTGACAACAAGATCAATGACACGTCATGAATGTCACCCATGATGCCATTTCGGTTCTAACTGGAGACATAAAAGAGCCCCCAGACTGCCATATTGGCTCAAACACCCCCGCTGCTCACGGTTTCTTGTTTCCCTGTGAGACCCCGCAGGGAAATCACCTTTCAAATAGTGAGACACTCATCTCCTGTGAAATATATATGCAGTGTGAGGTAATGAAGAGGTGCATATGCGCACTGGCATTTCCAGTGTCGTCGACAGACCTTCAGTACAAAGTAAAATATACTCCCTGGTGTCAGAGCTTTGATAGAGATGGATGGAGCCATTGTGGCTGTAATAAGATAAAGCTATTGCATGTTGACATTTCTAGTACGGCGCGAGAGTCCCGTCAGGCGAGTCCTCACAAACACACAATGAGAAGGAGACCTGGGAGTTACAGAATGCAAGTAGTTGCATATTTATCTGCATGTTTTATGGTCTGTCACCTGGCAGGAACATATAGCTGGGAGAGTTACAGGTAGTGAAACAAGCTGTACTGTATATCTGCAAACAAGCTTCAGTCATCTGTGTCAGTTGTCTTTCACTAAAACAGACGCACGTCTTTTAATTAGTGTTTTAAACTAGTTTTTATTTTCATTCATGTGTTTTGTGTGTGTTATTGCTCCAACTGCTGCCTCAACAGGACTAATAGACAGGATCTGGACTGAAGAAGTCAGCTAACGTTTAGACAAATAGCATGTCTTCATGAGGACACGACATCCTTCCAGATACTATACTGTGTCAGAGGACCAGATGATGCATATGGCCATCCCTAAATAAGTCAAAAGGTATAATTTAACTGCAATTTAACTGCAGTTAAAAGATTTGGCTGGTGGTTTTCTATATTCTTCTTATTGTCAACAAATCTCATGTCCAAACCAACAATGACTTGATGATGGAACTACTCTCCAGAGACTGAAAACATGATTGCTGTTATTAGTCTTTGAAGCCGTTTCTAAACAAACTAATGGCACAGAGGAATCAGATATATCAGGCTTTGGATACACACACAGCACTTGTTAGTAGATCAGTTCATTGTTGGTTCGGATCCAAACATGAGATTTGAGAGACTGATTTGAGATTTGAAACTGAGAGGAATAGTGGTTTTTGATCATCTTGTCTTTACAGTACATTAAAGATATTTCAATCCCTCATTCAACATTTCTTTCATCTATCTTTAAGAGAAAAATCAAGTGTGTTCCTGGAGTTTACTCTCTAGGACTAATCCGCTCCACTTACAGTAAAACCAGGTTTCATCTGTATCCATAATATTCCCCCAACTTTTTAGCTCTAATCTCTGCTGCCTAAAAACATCTACAGCATCCCTGCCCTGCTGTTATTACAGACAAGTCTGAACTAACCACAGACACGCAACTCACCAATAGACTCATCTTAACCCGCAGTGGTCTAAAGCTTATGGGAAATGGTGTTTGTTAAAGTCACTAAAAATTGGAATACTGAATAAACAATATCAGATCATTTAAATATAAAATACTGTCCTTAACATATGCAGTAAACAACATGACAAACTGCTGAGAAAGGTTCTGTTCCAATGCTGTTTTTTTTAGTTTCTACCCGTCAGTGAGGTTTTTATTCTTCTGGAACAGAATCTGGAAGTTCTGGTTTCTGGTTTTCTGGTATCACACATTCTGTTCCCAAGGAGGTTTTACCTACAGTCATCTGGTTTGATGCAGTGTGTGGAGTAGATTTAAAGGAGTCGTGTCATTCTGAATTTCAGCATTGACTGGTGTCTCAGAGGAAGACAGGAAGCCTTGAATGTGATGTCATTAATTCAGCTCCATCGCTCGTCTTTTCATTCCTCCCTCTTGCCACGATCGCCTCTGTCAAACTGAGATTTTTTTTTGTGCACATCAGAACACTCTGAATGTCCCTTGTTGCCCAGACAAGCTTTGAAGAAATGACTTGATGTGAATATTATTTCATGTTTGTGTTTCAGGTCTGGTGAAGCTGGGCGTCCACTGTGTCACATGTCAGAAAGTTGCCATAAAGATTGTCAACAGAGAAAAGCTCAGCGAGTCTGTTCTTATGAAGGTAAGACATTTATGTACAATCAGTGTGTGTTTGTGTGAAAGCTCCTCGCGGTCTGGAATGAACTTGCTCGTCTTGTCTTTGCACAAACAGCTCACGAATATATAGTTTAATTTTTTAAAAAGGCTCAGTAATTTCCTAAAACAGCTGGCAGGAAAATGTGCATTTATTGGGGACTATTTTCATCAGCGGATTAATCCACAATTGGTGCTCTAACTGTTTTTGGATAAGATATATATACAATACTTGTAGGATACATTTTTGGTTTTAGTCTGTAATATGGGATATTATTGGAAAAATCCTAAAATCCTAAAGTTTTATAGAAAATCAACACTAAAGCTATAGAAACAGCAGCTGGTCATATTATGTTTTCCATTTCTGGCTCATTGTAGTTGTTTGATGTGTTCTTCCCATGAATAACTCTCTAAACACAGACAGTATGGCGGTATATTTGTATGGAAATGTTTCAGTAATTTTGGGGTTTTGTCCATCATAATCACAGAACATCTTTTTCTAAAGCTGCCATTTGCACTAACGTTCATTTTCCACACCCACATGAGCAGGAAATAGACCAGAATGCATTGCAGGAACACGCTGAGTTTTTGAGTTTCACCCACACATTGAACACAGCTGAATACAGTTCAGGTGAACACAGGGCAGGTGTTTGGGCCGGTACAGTGGACAGCGTCATGCTCTTTGTTGCTCTCGTTATTATTGCCAGCACTCTTCTGTCCACCTACACTTTAAACAAACAGCTGGGTGCAGCTAAATCAGGCAGAGTGAGTCACATGTATGATGGCTTACAATGACGTTGACTCATGCTGGAATTGTGGAGTTTCTTTTGGTCAAAAGAGGTAATTTCCAACTTTAAAGCAGCTATAATAATAGCGTAGCGTGTGTAAGAGCTGTCAGTGTGTAATGTGTTGGTCGTGGCTCGTAGTGATGAACCTACAGAGAATTATCAGTGACTCTGCAGCTCCCCTCGGCTTTACGGAGCTTTATAGTGAGTTTCAGCTCATTGTTTATCTGTCCGGCTGCAACTTTACTGTTTTGGTTCACTCTCAGCGCTCTCATAGAGTCGTTTTTAGCTGCAGCAGGCAGCTGTTTTCAGAGAGAAAGCTGTAAAAAGCCACTGTACACTACCTGCTCAGCACCAAACAGCAACACAGCTGAAAACAGCTGCCTGCTGCTGCTGGAAACAGGTTGATGATGGTGAGACTGAATCAAAACAGTAATGTGGCTGTAAAAACTGCAGAGTTGGTGATGGGTTCATCACTATATGAGTGATGCATTACATATAGTCATTTGATCCATTGTTAATGTAAAAATATTGATTTGTGCAGCTTTAATCATACCTAATAACATCATCAATAGGCTCAGTTTGTAAAACAGCAGCGGGTCTCATGTTTTATTCCTCTGAATACAAACAGATGCTCTGAACAGCAAGAGAAAGCTTACAGTGTTGTTTTATGAAAAATATGACTTGTGCTGATTTGACAATCTCCATTACCATTTTCTGCCTTGTTATATTCTCTTTCTGTCACACACACACACACACACACACACACACACACACAGACACACACACACACACGCACACTGTATAAAATGTCAGAACATGTGTACACTATGTGTATAATTAGCAGTATTTTTGTCTGGATTACTGTCACGTTTAAAAATATTTTCAACAGGGTTGTCACATCTGCTTTATAAAACAGCAAAGGACACACATACAGAGAGGAAAAAGCGCGCGCGTGTGTGTGTGAGTGAGTCACTGTAAGAGTTTCAATAGATCTGACCTGCTGTTATGATCAACAGCAAGTCTTCACCACCTCCTTCTCCCCATGCCTCAAGTACATGGTGATTACATATCCGTGTGTGTGTGTGTGTGTGTGTGTGTGTGTTAAGTATAAGAGATAAATAAGGTGTTTTTAACTGTAAATCATGTAAAGATATTCCAGTAGAGCCCCAGAATATAAATACAGAGCTGGAAATGTGCAGAATACGTCCCTCTTTTAAATATCATCATTTAATGCACCTTTTCTGGAACTTTGCTGTGGTGAAATTTCATAACTGGGCTCTAAACACTTTGTGTTGCCCTGCAGTGTTAAAATAAATGAACAAGCTTTTTCTGGTGAAGCTGCTCAGATTATACAAACTACTGTGGAAACATGCAGTCGTGTTCATGCCGGCACTTTACTTTATTTTGCTACAGCAAAGTTGGTAATAGTACCAACTTTTTGTAGCATTTCTCTCAGTACAAGTCTAGTGTCATGACAACACAACACACTGGTGTATTGTTAGTTTCTCACAGATAATCACCCATCAGCTTGTTGTGTTTCTAATTAGATCTGAATCGAGGAGATGAAGGTAGCAGATGCTTCTGTGTGCCTCTCAGCTAAAATGATTTTGTTTCCAGCTCTCCTCTCTGGTATCTGCAGACGCTGTTGTGTGCGATGCCAGACGTTCCCTCCTCTCTCTCTCTCTCTCTCTCTCTCTCTCTCTCTCTCTCTCTCTCTCTCTCTCTCTCTCTCTCTCTCTCTCTCTCTCTCTCTCTGTCTCTCTCTCTCTCTGCTTGTCTGGGGGCGGGGGGTTCGCCCCATCAGCAGCCTCCTCTAATCTTTTCCCGCCTCTGTCTTATTTTAGAAGATGCTAGGGCCCTGTAGTCATGGCAACAGGCGGTGATTGGCTTGAGTTATAGTGTTGTTCTCGCACAATGAAAGTGTAACCAGCCTCCTAAAAAAATATATTTGAAACAGGATTTGAGGGAGATGCATATTTAAAACATGTTCACCCCTGCTCGGCTCCTCCTGCTTCAGCTGGCATTTTGCAGAAACCCCATTTTGTCCCATTTTGTTTGACATTTTCAGATGTGCTGCAGGTTCACTTTTTTGGTTTTCCTTCTTTTCTTTTTTTTCTGCTCTTATCCCAAACTTTGAGCAAGCTTTGGATGTATTCTTCTGAGGTTTTGCATATGAATGTATCCTCTGTTCACAATACAAGACAAATTTACATTTCCCTTGTTCATTGTTACACATGGAACCTCTTAAAGGAATAACTCACAGTCATTTCCATATAAATGCATTTCTGTTTTTTCTTTAGATCTCTATTCATGACTGATACAGTTTGTATCCAACTCCTGAAGGTTTTTCATTGGCTATAATAAACACTCACTTTTTAGTTTCTCTAGCTTGCTGGTTTGTTTTGAAGGAAAAGGAGACTGAATAACAGCAGCATTTGGTGTATGTTGTTCGTACACATTTCTAAAATGACCCGTGTTTACATTTACCTGACGAAGACCATATAGCAGCCGTGTGAATCGTGACTCTTGTGTGAAGCAGAAGTAGCATGATGTTGTTACAGCATCACAAACCTTCATAAGCAGGATGTTATGGTACACTGATGGCATCGTTGATGGGCAGCACTGTCGCCAGACAAGAACGTTAATATTGGACAATTCCTCATAACCCTGGATCACCTGCAGTGAAAATTCTTGCTTTCTCAATATTTTTTCTTCTTACCTTTGGGGCGATTTCCAACTTAATGTGCAAGGAAGTTGAGAAAGAATAGTAAAAGACCCGAGTGACTGAGGTAAAGCATGTCGTCCATTAGTCTCAAGCCAGCTCCTCCTGTCTGCGTGCTGAAGTGTCCTTGGGGAAGACACTGAACCCCAAATTGCTCCCGATGGTCAGGCCAGCACCTTGCATGGTAGCTTGCTGCCATCAGTGAGTGTGAGTGTGAATGTGTGAATGAGCAGCAAATTGTAAAGTGCTTTGGATAAAAGCACTATATAAATGTAACCATTACCTGCACCGAGGCTGTCATTGTTATTCTAAACTGTACTTCTATAAACTGTCAGTAGGCTCTAAATAAGTAGAGAATGTGTCTTCAGTTTAATAATCAGTTTCAGCACAGACAGTTCAGAAAAGTAAGTTTATCACTAATTCATCTGCTCCTGCTGTTTGTGCCTGATAACGATTTCACAATGTAGAAATTTTATACATTGTGCAGAAGCAAAGATTTGAATTAATCAAATGAATGTGATATATTGCCCAGCCATAATATTAACTATTGTATGGTAAATAAATTATAGTTAAGGTTTTGTTAGGGTTAGGTAACAAACATTTCGTTAATGTTAGGGCACACTACTTACTGCACAATGAATATTGTCACTGGATGTAAATTTAGAGATGCGGAATAATCAAATATGGATGTAATTCCTGGGTTACTGGGTTGTCACAGGAGAGCACTGTTGGTTTCCCTTTTTCAACCAACAGTTAACGTTGACACTGACAAACAGTGAAGGCAAAAATTTATGACCTGTTTTGTCATTTAGTCTGGAAAAGAAGATGATTTGTGGACACAAAGACAAAAATAAAATGTCAACTTCAGAAACTCAAACGCCATTAACCACAAATCCAGAGGAGGAAGACGTCACACTGTTTGATTGACAATATGGAGATGGAGGAAAAATAAATAAATCCTGCAGATTTCCACTTGAAATCTCAGAAACTCTCCGTGCTGCTGCAGCTGTCTGCCAGCCGTCTACTCTCACTTGTGTTAACATCATTGACTTATTCTCTCCCCTGCGATCTCTGCCTCTGTCATGTCCTAATGTGCATATTTTAATGTGAACATATGATTGTACGTCAGGTCCTGTATATGTCCCTATAAGCTTCCGGTATCATCTGTGTGTGTGTGTGTGTGTGTGTGTCTGTTTATATGTGTGTGTGATTCCTGGTGAGATGACATTTACAGCGTTTCTTCAGAGATCAGCACCTTACATGGGCGGCGGCGTCACCCTGCCTGGCACCCAGATGTCAAACCTGCCATTTACAGCAGAGTGTCACTGCTGCTAATAGAGAGTCTCATTAGACAAACCACAGCTGGAGCATCCTGAGCGGCTAACAGACAGACGAAGACTACAACTCTGTTGAGGACTCATTACCAGGAGTGGATGGACAGTACAGGCTCTCACACTTGTAGTTTTATTTTATTTGAACAAAGAGTTTAAAGCAATCTTAATTTATTCATAATCTGACTGTAAGAATACGTACACGTATCTGCTGCTGTTGTCCAGTGTTGTCCACGCTGCATTACATGTTAGAATAATGATAACCTTAGTTTGTGTGTTATCTTTCATGCATAAAATGCAGATAAAATACTTGATCTTCATTCACAAGAAAAAAGGGAGGGAATTTGATGCTAAAAAGACTGTAAATGTGGCAGATATCCACTTGATATGACTAACTCAGACTGCTGAAGCCTCATATAAGCTTCACATCTACTTTTAAATGCATTTTTGCACTAAATGACTGTGTGGACACACTGTGGATTTTGGCCTCCATCACTCTTAATCACACCATTAAAGCACATTTGAAGGGGATCTTTTAATATCCAGTATGAACAGGAGGAATGATTACAGCGAGGAAAACCTCTTTCACTGTTCATATGGACACCTGACTGCTGTTTTAAGACAGAACTAATCCAGAACCACCCAAAAAGTGGTTAAAAATGTTGAAATGTTGGTACTAAATGTGACCACATTTGATTAGAACTTCACTAGCTTTAATTTTCAGAGATATTCAACATTATTACTGATGCATTATATATATATATATATATATTTTTTTTTTTTAATTTGTAAGGGACCATGTACAATATTAAACATCAATGTTACCATGACAGATTGTACAAGAGTTAGTTTAAAGATAATTTTCATCTCTTGGCAGGTCACAGTTCCAACATATTTTCATTAATACACCTCACCTAGAATCATGAGAAGTACTTTATTATTCATTGCCCAGTTACACTACAGTCTATCACATCTGCATTAAACTGCATTAAATTAATTGACATTAAGGCAGCAGGCCAACTATCTACATTATTACATTATTTAATTTGCAGTGGTGTTTGTATCCAGGCTTTAAGGTGCTCTTGAAGATAAAAAAAAAAAAGACGGCCACTTTGATGGTAACCAAACGTGGCAAAAAATCAAGAAATCCATTTTTTTGCTTTCATTTCAACTTTTTCCCCTGATAAATCACAATTTAATCCAATTTAAAAAAAAAAATGAATCTTTGTGGGCAAAACTTCACTATTTAATAGCAAACAATGATGGTGCCACACGTTATATTTTGAAGTGTATACGGAGTACTTTGTCAGTGTCAGCTTTGTGTCTCGCCCTGAGGGAACACTTTGAGCAGTAACCATGAAAGTACAGGAACAGCATGTGGCAAGAGAAGACAGGGTGCACGTGTGTGTGTGTGTGTGTGTGTGTGTGAGATTAAATCTCTTTTTCCAGTTGAAGTGCAGCAGATTGTGTGTCTGAGCTCTTCAGAGGTCGAAGCCGACCCTCTCATGCCTGACTGGACTCATTTCATCTCCTCAATGACTGGCTGGTCGTGTTAATGGTGTCAATACTGAATTAACTGTGTTGACTCTACCCACTGCTTCTACTGCATGAAGTGTGTGTGTGTGTGTGTGTGTGTGTGTGTGTGTGTGTGTGTCCTCTGTGTGTCTGTCGATTTGCGTCTCTGAGAGTGTGTTTGGTTTCAGTCCTGATGCTTGATGATAGAAAAATCAATCCTGGTATCAAGAGCAGTTGTACTTCACAGCTTCGTCTTTGATCGATGTTCAAGTCCACCTTCTTTTTTTGAAGAATATTATCACCTGTTACCTGTAAATTAACAATATGTGTTTAGTTGCAATAATTAGTTGATTCATCAAATAATCAAAAGTTAATTGACAACTATTTTGATCAGTGAATAATTGTTTTAGTAATTTTGGAACAAATATTCCAAAGATTTTTCAAATGTGATGACTTGAAGCTTTTCTGTCATACATGATAGAAAACTGAACTGTTGATCAGATATTTGATGATGATGTCACCACGGGCTCTAAGAACAATTCACAATTTTATACACCAAACAGTTTCTTTTATAGATCAAACCATTAATCGATTAATCGAGGGAAAAAAAAACGACGGATAAATCGATAATAACAATAATTATTAGTTGCAGCCCTAAATATCTATTAAATTAAATTATATTCACGTATTCAATTTGTGATTGCTTTAATAAAGCAATCACAAATTGATCATTTAAATCCAAATTTAAGTGATGCATTACAAAAAACTCAGATAAAAAACTCATTGAATTTGCCTAATAATAATTTTTATTAGTCACTTTTTCTTTTTCTGTTTCCATAACATTAAAAGGCTTTAAGATTTTTACCTTTTTTGTTATTCCATTTACTAATCTATCATATTGCATCTTATAATTCATGTCTCCTGCTTCAACAGTATTTTGCATTTCTCTTTAATCTAGACGTACCCAGCGTCAAACACAGTGTACCATCTAAAAACTCAAGTCCAGCCTACTGAGAGACAGCAGGAACTCTGACTGCTCTTTGTTTTTTTACTCTAGTAAATATTTCCTATTAGAGGTGTCGACAGCCTAATGAAGCTTCTTAATTACAATACTCTTCTCTCCTGAACCCTCCAAGAAATTACATTTATATACTGCTAAATAGTTTTCCCAATTACATTGTGTTAATTCATTTGTTCAACTTAAAATCAGCATTTTCCAAGTTGTACTTTACGTTCACTTTTACGATCTCGGTGTGAAGTCACTTGTCTAAAAGGCAGATATACATGCAGAACGTCGTGGTCTCTGCAGTGTTCTTGTACCTGCTGGACTTTGCATCTTTTTTGTAGTTTTAGACATTTTGGACCAAGTAGTGACGGAGTGGAAGACAGATGAGTGAAAGATTACTGATTGCAATCCGCCACAGAAGAGAGCATCTGCCCTTTTCCCATGATTCACCACTGACCTTAATCTGCTCCTCGTCACATCCGCCAGCCGTCCCTCTGTACGATTGTTGTTAATGTATTCTGTCTGATGCAGTCGCACACTGAGGAGGCTGTGAAGCTGCTGGCTCCATCTCACTCGTCACCAGACGTCTGTGTGGAAAAAACTGGGCACGCAGCCTGGAAGTTACCCAGCAGCAGCAGGACGGGCTGAGAAGACGCTCCCTGCTGATAGGCTGAGCTGCTGGCTGCGTGCAGATGTTTCCTCTGCTTTAGTTTCTTTCCGTACCTGCCCTCTCATTTCTTTTCCTTTCTTTCCCTTCTCTTCTTCTTTCCTTCTCTTCTCCTCTCCTCTCCACTCTTTTCTTTATTTTTCTTTCCAATCCCCTCCACTTTTCTTTCTTTTGCTTTCTTTCCCTTCCCTTCTCCTCTCCTCTCCTGTCCTTCTTTCATTTCCTTTCATTTCTTATCCTTTCTTCTTTCCTTTCATCTCCTTTCCTTTGCTATACTTTCCTTCTTTCCTCTCCTTTCTTCTCCTTTACTTTTCTTTCATTCTTTCCTTTCCTCACCTCCCCTCTCTCACCTCCTTTTCTCTCTCCTCTCCTCTCCTGTTCTTCTTCCTCTCTGTTTTATTACACTGTCACAGAGCAGACCTGCCCTTCCTGTCCTTACTCTGAATGGATTTGTGTTGCTTCATAAAACACCTGGATGTTCTGTCTCAGTCGCTGGCGGAGGTTTGATTGCACTGCTGCCATCTGACCGTGATTGGATGCTGCGACGGGCCAGGCTCTCCTCCTCTCCACCTCTCCTCTAGGATCGCCCAGCCGTCGTAGCAACAGATGGCGCTTTGATGTTCCAATTTATCACCCCTCGTGCCCCTCAGCTCTGTATCGTGTTTCAATTAAATAGGGATTTGGAAGCAGCGCGCTGTATCCCGAGTCAATCCTCATAATTCATTAAGAGGAGCTATCACGCATGGAGGCGTCGACTGGAGGAGGCAGGAGAGTGCTGGCATGAGTCAGGAGCTCTGAGCCCCTCATTAGACTGGAGGAAGATGGGTATCAGCAGGGTGTAAAAGTAACACCCACTAAGGGCTAAATACTGATAAAACATTAAGTTTAGTGGAAAAATCAATCAGGGTCACTCAAACACTCAGGCCAGTAACTATGGTGTTTTGAAATTGCTACCGTGCACTCTGTGTGTGTAATACTTTTACCAAAATATGGAGAAAACACAGCTATTGTTTGTATCATAGTTAGCTGTGTCTGTTAGCAACTGCGCTTCCTTACACTGTGAGTGACAGACATGAGGTAGCAACAGATAGAAGTCGTGTAATTAGACATATTTTGGCATATTTTTTTAAAGATGTGACTGTTGTGAACTTCTTAAAACACTCCTGCAGGATAATTCACTTCTTTGCTGCCCATTTATATGCTCAGTATTTTTCCAAACAGTAATATTTTCACCACAATATGGCTACATACACAGCGTTTGTTGCATGCACTGCTAGCTACTTTACATCAGGTTCTCACAACTTGCTCAGTGTTTGATGATTGTAAGGGAGAAACAGCTAAACAAGCAAGAGGCAGACAATATATTTATCCATATTCTGATTTAATTTGCTTGTTTTAAGAAGTTTGGCTGCCTTTGGAATCCTTGTAATTGTATGAATCCAAGCTGACTAAGCATCCTCCATAAAGGATAAACTTTTCAGAGCCATCCTGCCAGGAGTCAGTGAGTGTTTGACACTCAAATGATTGTTTTGTTTTTTTTTGGTGGAATATTCCTTTAAGTGCCTTCTGGTATTTGTTGTCTGCTGGCTGGGCTGTAGACACACTGACAGGAGGCTGTATTTGCCAAATTGGAGGAGTGTGTTTTTGATTCTAACTGTTTATCACTTGCTCCTCAGTGAATGAATCAGTCAGTAGGTTTTCTTTAAAGACGCGTCGCAAAATTGACTCAGTCTTAAAGGTTCAGCTCTGCAGGCCTGAGTCACTGTCCATATGGCGGTCTTGTCATAGGTCACCATCAATCTTCCCCAGCTGTCTGGCTTCACACTTCAAATCATCACTGCTTACGTGTCAGAAATTCATATGTGAATCAAATCATATATGACCAAGTTAGCACTTCATCTGACTTATCACAAACAGCTTAAGATGCTCAACATGGTCAGTCTTTGCCAAAAATATAACAGTGAGCAATATTTTTTGCAGTCGGGGTTTTCAAGTGTCAGTTTTCAAGTGTCATTTCCCATCTTTGGCTTTCCATGCAGAAAAAGTTGCATTTTTAAACTTTTGCACTGAAAGAGAAGATTCATGTAACTGCACAAAGTAATGAAAGATTATGGCATGAATTAACCAAATTGCACCTAATTGCATTCAATTGCATTGTTCTTATTCTTGTAGTAAATTTGGGTTTCTAAACTGTATTTGTTATTCTTTATTTTGGTCCCCATTAGCTTCCACAAAGTGGTCACCAGTCCTCGTGGGGTCCACACAACATGAGCAACAATAAAACAATTGATTAGTGTATGATAACCCATCGACAGTTGGACTTCGACAGTTGCACCATCCACAGTGATTCAGGTGTTATATCAGACTATCGTGAGCAGTCGATCTACGTTTGAACCCTCACTGAGGATCCTGAGCTCTGGGTCATGACCTGAAGATTGAGATTGCAGATACAAGCAGCAGAAATCTGTTTCTTTTTGAGGGCACTGGCATTTATAACAGCTACATTTGAGGCTGTACAGTCAGTTCATTTCAATGGAATCACAGCGTCACTTACAGAGGCGAAGGACTTCAGTCTCTGCTTTTGAATACATTCGAACTTTGGTCAACTTTCACACGATTTTGCACCTTTTATCTTTGACAGTTCTGACCTTTGAGGGAATTGAGAAAACTGGAGAGTCCAAAGTGGACGAAGCAGTAAACTGCTCCACAAAAGAGACGCAGCGTGCTTTGCTGTCCGTCATGAGAGAGGAGTGGATGGTGAAAAAACTGTACGTTCCCTTGAATGAACGTTTGGTGCTGGTTGATACTGTAGCTGTAATATTTCCATACAGCAAATCAAATCTTTACATAAAGCGATAATGACGTTCAATTATAGGCAGAGCGCAAGTTGACATTATTTTTGTCCTGAAAGGATGACTAAATGTGATTTCCATTAGAATTTAAGCAATAATTATCTTATATTGATGTATCAAGCCCCCTCGATTTAAAGCGCACATATCTTTTCCCGTTATAGTAGTCTGCATTATGCATGACCTAACTCGATAAAAGCTTATATGTTAATGCCTTTTTAATGACAGTGAACACGGCTGGAAACATTTCTGCTAATTCTCCTCGACAGAGAGGATGAGTCTGGGATAATTGAGGTGAGCGGAGGACGGTGGTTGAGGACTACAAGGGATTCAGAGGAGATCACAGTAACCCAGACAACACAGCCGGGGTCGTGAGAATTAAAACGCTTCAGTTTCAGACATTTTGACGACGGTGAGATCTGATGTGACCGCCTTGAGGAGAAAGATTTCTCTAAAGTCCTTGAAACCTGCGCAGGATTGAGAATTTGCTTTTTCACCGTCCTCCACCTATGTTTGAACTCATGTTTCTCCCAAGCGCCCCCAGCCTTCTCCCCACACCCACATACTTTATTACAACACATTAAAAAACCATATGGGTCATAATCGAGCTTAATAAATGTCAGTGTCGCCGCTCACACATGAGGAGGGCAGGGGGCTGAATGTCTGTTTACCTTGTACATGTGTTTAATTAGCCTCTGCCACGCTACGCTGTGTGGGCACGATTGTGTGAGGAGATGAAAACCAGGGTAATTAGATGTGATGGCGAGACGATGGGCTGATGTGCTGCACCTGCATCCATCCAGGACACGAGTCTGTGTGTTCACCTGCTGGTGGGAACGTGTAACACCTGGAAATCCAAAGTCTACTGTTAAATATTGTTGCATTCAAGTGCTTCTGTGTCACAAAATTAAACTTGTAGGACAACAGCACGTTCACTGCAACCCCCCCCGACCCGACCCCCCCCCCCCCCCCCCCCCCCCTGTCAACTACTAGTATTATTATCCTTTTTTAGTATTATTTGTGACCTATTTGTTGTTACAAATTACTGAATGAATGAACTGTGGGTTGTTTGTACATACTAGGCATATAAGAGATTTCTTACAAATCAGCCAAATTTATTCATGACAGCTAACTGTTCAGATGATTACACAGATGAAATAAAGATGGAATAGTTTACACACCAGTCAGATACTCTGCAGAAACATCTATTTGTACAATTATGATGTGGGTTTAGCTGCATCTTCCTCCAGATCCACATGTTCTTATATTTAATTAGATTTATCTTGTTAGTAGGAGGCATGATATTGAGTAGACTGAACTTAATAGAATTGCGGTAATAAAGTGACATGTAATATTATTGAGTAGATTTAAAATCCTTTGATACTGAAATGTTATTAAATTATTTGAGAAAAGTAAGATACAACACGCTCAACTCACGATAATACCATGAAAACTGGCTGCTGGATCCTTAAAGTAGTTAATAATGAAAAAGAAAGACTAGGACAGCACTCCAAATTGACTTTTTTAATTGCCACACGGACATTTTTGGGCAAGACGCCCTTCTTCAACGTGTGTACTGGCAATTCCACAATCAATAGACACAGGTGGAGTTAATTATAGATGTCCACAACTGGCACAACAGGTCCATCCCAGCGGGGGGGGGGGGGGCACAATCATATGATGTAGGACATAAAACAATTTATAGAAAATAATAAATAGAAGATAAAAAGCAAAAGATAAAAAAACAGAAAACAACACAAATTGCGTAGCATACATCATATGATTGTGGCTCCCCCTGCTGGGATACACCTGTTGTGCCAGCTGTGGACATCTATAATTAACTCCACCTGTGTCTGTTGATTGTGACATTGGTAGTACACACGCTGAAGAAGGGCGTCTTGCCCAAAACGCCCATGTGGCAATTACAAAAAAGTCAATTTGAATTAAATTATGTGAGTAAATCTAAAACAGTTTTATCCAGGAATTAAGTTAACATGGATCAAATTTCCTTACAAAATTAATGTGGATTTAAGTTATATTGACGTACATTTTAAGTAATTTATTCAATGTATGTTATTAAGTTTTCTTAATTTAAATCTACTCAATAATGTTTATCATTTTATTGCTATAATTTTTTAAGTAAACATGGGTCATATTTTTTACAGTGTGGAGATCTTCAGGCGTCGATGGGTTTGTTGTTAGTGCTCCCTGTTGCTTAGTAACTCCCTGTGACTGTAACTCCATTCACTGGAAAAAGCTAGTAAGTGGACCTCGTGTAGTTTTTGTCAAACTATAAAATTCTTATCTTCAAAATATTAGCTTCTTGAAGAATTACTTTTTTACTTTTCAGCTTGATGAAAGATCTTTTGTAAGCGGCTGATATTAGAATTCTCCTCTTCCTCTTCAGCTTTGGGCGAAGAGTTGTGGGGAGACGTTGGTGTGGAAGAGTCTGGTTTGGGAAACTACTGGGCCAAAGATTAAAGGGAATTCTTTAATTTTTTATTTGCTGCCAGCCACCGCCACTCGCCATGACAGACCTTTGAAGACTGGCGGCTTTGATGGAAATGAAATTTCATTTTCTGGTGTCCTCTGTCCTTCATCAGGCCTCTCAGACCTGCCACATCACCTCAGAGCCGGGACAACAGAGGCTGACTTAGACTCTTGATCGACAAAGGAGCAGGAGAGGAGTCATGAGGATAAAATGAGCGATCAGAGAGCGGTGATTGACAGATGACTGATAACGTTTGTGTGTTCCACAGCTTAAAGCCCGGCAGTGATGAGAATCTGAAATCAATAAGACTTATCAGCAAAGGATTAGTTTGATTACATGTGATATAGATCCCCACTAACTCCAACACTGTGTTTCCCTCATTGATTCTCTCCACAGAAACACACGTAAAACTGATGAGGCATCTTCAACAAACTAATATTGATGAAGAGGCTGCTGTTGTAGAAACATCAGTAGTTGTGTGGCGTACAGTGCAGCTGCCAACAATAACTCAGTGTCCATATCTTAATCTTCTCTCCTACGTAGAAAGTTTATATCTTAGTAATTGGCTTTATCCTGATAATCAGTTTGAATTAGCATTTAGTTTCACTTCCTTCATTCAGTCTGACTTTGTGTTTGTGTTTTATGTTTGGGAGGGGATGTTATTTAGTTTTGCCCATAGACTGTATATAGAGATGGACGTGGCGAGGTGTCACCTGTTGGTTTCATTGGAGCCGGTTTGAAGCCCGGAGTTGCAGCTTGTGGTCGGCGCCATCTTTTCCGTTTGGATCCAGGACCTTCCAAATAAGGAGTGCGGGGTGTGGCCGAGCTCCCACTTGGTTTTGCCCAAGTGGGAGTAAAAAATTCAATGCATCCAATCTCGTGCTTCAAGTCAGTGTTTACTTTTTCAATAGACTGTCCTTCCAAGTTTCAGCAAGTGCTCCAAAAAGTGTGTGTTGAAGTGTTGGCGCCTTCAGGCATAGTGATGATGACCGAAGCAAAGGAGGAAATCAGGTGACGTTATTATAGAGTAACAAAGTCCATGTAGGTCCATGTAAACAGCAGACTTTAACACGAGAGATCACTGTTCATTTCCAATTTTGTTTTTTAAAGTCTCATAACCTTAAGAAAGTGGTGATTTTAACCCAAACCAAATTTATCCCTAAACCAAACCAAGTGGTTTTTGTTTCCAACCCTAACCAGACCTTAACGACGGTGATGTCACATCATAAAACGTATTTATTTTCATGTGTCGTTCTGGAGTTCATGGACCAACAACGCATTTTGACGTTTAATCTGGAGGACTCGTGGCAGAACCACCATCTTATCCATTTTACGAGTCTGTAATTTTCTTGGAAGTTTCCTGGAAAGCTTTATGTAATTTCAGTTCAGAGGATTATTTCATCCTGTATTATTGTTGAGCATCGGTGAATAATAGCAGCTGTGGAATAAAGTCTTCTTTGATTCAGAGGCTGAATGTTTTCTGCTTTCGAACTCCACTGTTGGTACTTGAAATACTCTGATTTGACGTCATCATAATGTTTATTTGGTAATTTATTTGTCAGAATCACAAAAATACACCAAACAAACTGAACTAAGAGATTCAGTTTATAGCATGTCTGACTATCGGACTCTGCTGCCACGGTTTTTGTCTGCAGCACAGATGTTTGAACTCAGTTTACCTGCTGAGGTGTCAACTGACAGTAAATCCAGAGCACAGCAGGCGGGTTAACACTGAAACAGCTCCGGGCAGCATCTGTACGTCCAGACATTTTAGTCTTTATAAACCTCTGTATCATTTCATGATACTCGCCTGCAGCTGCTGCTGGACTGAGCCTGCTGGCAAAGATGATGTAATGCTGTTATATGACAGCAAATCATGTTTAAAGGATGAGGCTGGGGTCCATCTGTTTATTTCTTGTCAACAAATCCCATAAAAAGACCAAAACCAACAATGTGTCCGTCTCTCAATACTTTCTGACTTTCCTACTCTGTCTGTGGCTCTCAGCTCCAAGCCCTTTGGTTCCACACAGTTATCTCTTACACACATGAACGTGGACATAATCTGTTTGTAGTCCTACATGTGCACACATGGCATACAGTTATATATGTATAGTTTGTTTGTTTGTTTGTTTGTGCACATACAAGTGTCCACATGGACTTACAAGACATCAAAATTGTCAAACATAGACAACAACACTTCTCATATTAGATTGCAAACAAAGAACTTTGCCTTCTGTATCATATCTCTACAAATACAAAAGGTTCCCTTTCTGAAACACAGCTCAGCTTTCTTATAATCATTCATCTGAAATTAAAGACATTTAACTAAACAGTGTAGCCCTTAAATCATCATATAATGAGCAATAAAACATAAAACAGTCTCGTAAATCACCCAGCAAAGCAGATCTTTAACTTTTGGATAAATTTTGACTGTTTTTGTTAGATGTGATTTTATTTTCCCCAATTATTGATGAACGAGACGCTGATGTAGCTGAAACATACATGTATTTGTGTGAAACTAGACGTGTCATTAAAACACAACAACCTCCGAACCAAATCCAGAGGTTTCTACAACCTCTGGATTTGTTTTTGTTTCAACAAGCATCAAACAACATGAGTGTGAAAACACCTCAGGGCTGCTCGCTGTGATTAATACAGCAAATACAAGCTGTGTGCGTGTGTGTGTGTGTGTGTGTGTGTGTGTGTTTGGCTGCAGGTTCTGCTTTGTTGGCAGCCTCATCATTTCAGTCTGTATGTTTCCATGTTTGCTGTAAATGAGGAAAAATCTCTTTAACGTCCTCGTCCAACAGATTTTCTTCCTCTTGTGTTCCTCTGCAGGTGGAGCGGGAGATAGCCATCCTGAAACTCATAGAGCATCCCCACGTTTTAAAGCTGCATGACGTCTACGAAAATAAGAAATACCTGTAAGTACATTTCTCCCGGTGCTTTGTCGTGTGTTGCATTCACACTGTGAGCAACATCATCACTCTTCAGCTTTAAGAAAGAAGATTAAACTTTCATTTTCTGGAAATTTGCCTTTGGCCTCAAACAGATTTAATATGCAGGAAATGTATAAAGAGTTACATGACTGGTTTACATTTGTTGTTTTTTTAATTTGATTCTTAAAAGTTCAAACATTTTGATTAAAGGAAAGTAAAGTTAGAACTAAAGTTCTTATAAATTGTTGTAAAATTATTGTATGAAATTAAACCCTAAACTTGGGTTTAGTTTCCTAAAAAAATGAGGAGTCAAAGCTTTGCAGTGGTATAAGAACATTGTATAATTTCTGCTTTACTACTGAACATACACAGACAGTAGCTGTTTAAACAAATGACAAATACTGTTATCAAGAGGAAAATAACTTTTTAGCTCCACTACAGCACTTCTTTTTAAAAGTGAACCCAAACCCTTTCATGATTTTAACAAGTTAAACAATGAATATTTACCAGCGCAGCAGCATGTGTACTTATGTCATTGTAACTTGGTTTTGTCCATATCCATAAAGTTCACTCTCCTCTTGAAAAAATAACAGACATTTTTTCAGCTTTCTAGTTGTAATCTCTGCTGTCTAAAAACTGTGTCGGCTCCTCTGCTGTTACTACAAACATCTGTAAACTAACCACAGACACTCGACTCGCCCCTGGTCTCAGCACATCTGTCGAGCCGTGACGTGTAGGTCTAAGGCTTATAGGAAATGCTGTTTGTTGAAGGCAGCAAAAAAAACAGCAATACTGAATAGGCACAGATATTAGTTTTTTTTAAATGTTTATGCAATTACTGTCCTTATCTAATCATATGAAATGAACAACATGACATACTGTTGCGTTAGGTTCTGTTCCAGTGCTGATATTTAGTCATTAGTGTGACTTAAATGTCAGCAGGATTTTAAATGAGGTTTTCTTGCTTCTGGAACCTGGTTTTATGTTTTCCAGTCAGTAGTGCACCATGGATGTTGACAGTGCGTCTCCTAGCAACACCAGCTGCTGCAGCAGTTGTAAAATACCAACTCAGAGGCCTGATGGTTAGACACAAGTATGTCCAAAAACAGTTTTATCCTCTTGTGAAAAGTGGAAAGCTACGTACTATAAAGTTTATATTTTGTCAAACAAAAAGATAATTCAAATTTCAGTTCACCTTTAAATGCTGACAATGTAATAAAATCCCAAATTCATTTCTACAATTTCTACAACAATTTAACATTAACGTGAGCGTCTTCCTTTGAAGCAGGAGTCTGAGCTGTGGGATTTTATGAAAGCATTAAATGTTTCATTGGTCCCCCTCAGTGTAATCTTCCTCCTGTGACTGCGAAGCTTTAATGTATATCCGTGTTTTATTGTATACATTAATCTACTGCATGTGGCGGCTGTGCTCCAGTGGCATGGCTTAATGCGCTGTTCAATAATTGATAAAGGCGCAGCTGTCAAATGGAGCAGGAATTTGTTTTCTTAATGTTGCGAGGACAGGGACGGATGGTCATCATGGGTGCAAACAGTTTTTCCATAGAACATTTCACACTCACAAATTCCACGCGAACATGTTTCTAATTTAAATAGCTCCGACAGGTAAACGCTTGAGCAGATCCCTTAATCTGCTAATAAATCAGGCCGCGGGGACGACGGGCTGCAGGAGGGAGCCGGATCTCTGCGCAGGGCGAGGATCAGCGATGTCTCTAAGACAAATGAACGGAGGAGATAGATAAAACATTTTAAACCACAAGCACACAAACCAACACAGATGGAGGATTTTCTCAGGGATTTACATCATGCATCGATATACTGTTGTGACTTCGTGTTGCAGCAAAATACTGTGTAGTTTATGACTCAATTATCATTAATGCCTCTTTCATTTTGAGGAAAGTGAAACTGTAGATATCCTTTGATGAATCTGTTTAATCTCTATGAACTCAAAGGTGGAAAGTATTCACAATTTAGAGGTACTGGTACTTTTTTATTTCCATTTTAGAAGTCTGTCTACATTTCCTCACTATATTTCAGAAAGAAAAAATGAGACACAAAAATTACAAAAATTACTACAAAGATTAAACATAATGACTTCATTCATCTGACAGTCACTTGTTACTTTGCTGATTCAGAGTTTGCTGTTGTCAAGTAAAAATCAAATCAACTTTTCAGGAACTGAAAATAGAAAAATGACTTTTAGAAATGATTTTCTTTAGAAAGGGAAACATTTGACTGCGGATACTTACACTAAGGTGTGACCTGTTTCCACTCTCCTCCTGTGCAGGTACCTGGTGCTAGAGCATGTGTCTGGTGGGGAGCTTTTCGACTACCTGGTGAAGAAGGGCCGGTTAACGCCCAAAGAGGCCAGGAAGTTCTTCAGACAGATCATCTCAGCCCTGGACTTCTGCCACAGCCACTCCATATGGTTTGTTACTCTCACACTCACCTTCGTCTTTATCTCTTACGCAGCACAAGATCAACCAAATATTCTCCCTGGTGATGAATTTGAATGACTTTTTATCCTTTTTTTAATTAACCTGTTCTGTTGTGTACAGATTTGTATTCAGGTCGGGTTTGGTTACTTTCATAACTTTCAAATCATATTCATCTCAAATTTGCTTTCTCTTTCTGATGTGCCTCATCTTGGTTTTTAAAAGTGCAGTTATATGAACATCACATGTAGGTGTAAGGCTCAGAGTCGGAGATTCAGGTGTGTAATGTAGCCTGGAGCTGTTAGCTGTTAGCCTCCAGCAGAGATGAGGAGCTACAGAGATCTGACCTCACTTCTTTCTAACTCCACACGCCCAGATTTTTTTACTTCTCAAACCTCTTCAGCCCCAACCGACGCTGACTCAAGTGACATCATTTAAAGGCAGTTTATCAGGTTTCACACAGCTCCCTCTGCAGACATAAAAGGATTTATACTATTATTACACATATGCAATAGATATAAAATGACTTTGAGGTGTAAAATCTGTGGAGTTCCCCTTTAATAGCTCATCACAGGTCCACTCCAATGAGTTAGGAATGAAGCAGCCAGTAACACCAAAAAAGACATGTACTAAGACAAAAAAGGAAAATACTCTTATACAATAATGTGTGTCTGATACAGTTTCCACAAAAACATATCATTAAAGTTAAAATCCTTAAACTGGCATCTAGTCATTCTCTTTCATTAAAAATCCAGGATCCATAAATATGTAAATATATTTTGTTTTAAAAGCTGAACTTCTGGACACCAGATGTCTCCTCCTTCACTGTAAAGTCCTTTCTCAGTGTTTGTGCTCTGGAGGCTTCAAGTTTCCACATCATACAAACATCCAACTGTAGGAACAAGAAGAAAAATATTTTTGAGTGGAGGGGGACTTTAACTAATATTTCCTCACATATATTCTTCCTCTTGTGGGATGAATGCACGCCTGCAGTTCCAAAAGCATTTTTCTTCAACCAATATTCCAAATTCAGCAGCAGAAAAACACTTTTTTCACCCTTTATTGGTTTGCTGACATGCACAACATGCATTAAAACAGCCTGGCGTCATGTGTCATTTTCAGATGAACTGTCACTGGGCTTCAGATCTGTAGTAGAGTAAATAGCCTGCTAAAGCCAGGATTTTACATCCCTGACAGCTGTATAGTAAATATCCCCCACAGTGTAAAATGAATCACTATAGAAAGAAAATGATTTAACCCCCCCCCCGCCCGCCTGAGGGACACAATTTACATCAAAATTCATATCATTTAATCTCAGTCTTAGTGTTTCATGGTAGATTTTTATTTTTCCATAAAAAGCACCAGTACTACTCACATGCATCTCTGAACAGCCTAACTTGTCCTAAAAAAACAATATATTGCATGTCTGTGTAAAACATATAGTGACGATGCCATAAGTCTGTAAATGGAGAGAATTCAAAGCGTGCAGTAGCACCCGAGGGTTCAAAGGTTAAACTATCCTTGCTTCAGGGCAGCACCTATTGTAGTTTATTTTTCTCAGACCTCTGTATAAAATCATATTCCTAGAGGCAGTGGAGTGTTTGCTGTGTTGTGATGATGGAACAACAGGTTTCCACCTACACGCCTCCTCTTCAGCCGCTTTCCTCATCAGCTGAGGCTCGGGGCGACTTCAGAGGGTCCAACTTCTCTTGATCTCTTTTCATCTCTGAGAGCACCTTTAGTTCCTCGACGCATCGCTGCAGCACTGTATATCTAAGAGCAATTGCACATCAAAGAAGTTGTGCCTCTGACTGTCAGCATTAGATATCAAGTGTTTGGCTTTGAAGCGATAGATTTATTCTACACTGTGTGTGTTTTCTGGACGAACACAGCTAGAGTCAAGCTTTATCTGCTGGTGTCATTTCCTGTACTCGTTGTCACTTAACAGGTTGATCTGATACTCGTCTGTGTTTCTTGTCCTGTTCTTGTTTATAAAATTGCCTTCGATTCCCCTTAATTTTTAATATCATGATACAATTGTTTTAACTTTATTTTAAATTTCTATGTAAAGCACTTTGGTCAAAACCTGTTGTTGTTAAATGTGCCTTATAAATAAATGATACTTGTCCTGTTATCCTGCAGCCACAGAGATCTGAAGCCCGAGAACTTGTTGTTAGACGAGAAGAACAACATCAGGATAGCAGACTTTGGCATGGCGTCTCTGCAGGTCGGGGACAGTCTGCTGGAGACCAGCTGTGGGTGAGTGTTTCCAATCATTAACCTGAAGGTCAGATGCAAGTCTCAGGTCTTCAAACTTGTGCTCCATGGAAATATATTGTTGAGGATTATTCTATTATTTCTTTAACATTTCTGCTCTGGGTCCATTCTGTGCCCTTTATCTTGATTTGAATGTTTTCACTTTTCTCAATCCTGTACTCATCCTGTCTTTGAGTTGACCTTCTTCACTCAACACTGCAGCTCACAACCATGTGAGACTATTTGTGCCTGGATATAAAAGTCCTGAAGGGAGAAACGGATGGAGCTCCAGGTTTCCACGTTAATCAGAGACAGCAAGAATTCTTAATGTGCTTGTTACTTTAAATAAATGACGTCTTATTGAGTCAATAATGAAAATAATAATAATGATAAAATGTATTTTCAAAACCAGTGTTGCAAAGTGTTTTACACAAAACAAATATAGAAACAGAAACCAGCGAACCAGACATAAGATAAAAATCTACAGCATATTAAACATTAAAGAGATAAAAATGACTCATAGGCTAACCAATAAAAACTTGTAAGAAGTGATTTAAATAAAGAAAATAATGATTTGGTGAGTGTGAGCTCCTCAGGCAGGTCGATCCAGAGTTCAGGTGCCCTGATAGCAAAGACCTGAACCCCTCTAGTCTTAAATCTAGAAACAAGAAGAGACAGCAGGTTCTTGTCTGTGAACACAGGTTGGTGAGGGGAGAGCCTGGCTGTGAGGTGCCTTTAAAAGTAATCAATAAAATGTTAAAATCAATCCTAAAACAGATGGATAGCCAGTGAAGTGCAGTAATATGTTCACTTTTCCTGGTTTTAGTTAAAAGTCTAGCAGCTGCATTTTGTACTAGTTAGAGTCAGTTCAGTGATTTCTGGTTTTCACCCGTTAAGACTTCTGCAGTCGTGAGGAGAGAAAGACGTGTAAAACAACTTCTGCTTCTCTAAAACGTTAAACAAATATATACATATATATATGTATAAACAGGACTGGTTGAGTTTGCTAATACGATTTTCAAAATTGAAAGTTTTTGTTGTTAGAAATGGCACCAAACTGGCTGAGTTTTCTCAGCCAGTGACAATGATCCATGTAGGCATTAAGAATTAGGTTTTTTCCAGGTTTATTGAGTTGAGTCAATACAAGAATGGTGCAGGTTTCCTCTCCCTGTCTTATCTGTTACTTTTGGAACAAAATCTGGATGGTAAGAGAGTTTTTACTGATTCTGTGCAAGTATTGGACAAGAAATCCTAAAGGAAATAAAGCAAAGGTGCCTATTCATGGAGCAACATTATCATTCATCCATCGTGTTTCTGTCCACCTGGTGAATGTAAGTCCAATATTCACTCTCTTTTAGCTGTTTCTGCTCTCTACCAACTCCTGAGGGAAATATCTGGCTCTTTAGCTGCTAAATGCTCCACTATGTTCACCAGCTAGTCTACAGCTAACTGTGTCTGTTTGCTGTTTGGTGCTGAGCAGGTAGTGTACAGTG
This sequence comes from Scomberomorus guttatus, assembly GCA_038419695.1. Classification (NCBI taxonomy): domain Eukaryota; kingdom Metazoa; phylum Chordata; class Actinopteri; order Scombriformes; family Scombridae; genus Scomberomorus; species Scomberomorus guttatus. The sequence continues at coordinate 36,981,055 of CM076445.1, forward strand.
GCTTTTTACAGCTTTTTCTCTGAAAACAGCTGCCTGCTGCGGCCCAAAACGACGCTATGAGAGCACTGAGAGTGACCTAATAGTAAATGTGCCATAAAACCAAAACAATGAGCTAAAAGAGGCTAAAACACTCTGTAGAATTGGCGAGAATTTGCTGTGGATTAGTTAGTACAGGCAACCCCTTTCACATTAGAAGTAGTCATTTGATTAAGTGGAGCTTTAACACTACTAACCTGAGCCCAGCTTTAGTGAGGTGTGTGTCTCGTTGATTTGAGCTGTTGTGTAAAGACGCTGTGGTTCTGGAAACGATGGAAATCTTTCAATTTGTGAGGTCCTGGTTGTTTTTTCTGCAGGCTTTTGAAAGCTCTACAGGGTACAGGCTGGGCCGATGTGTCCCACTCACCACAGCTAACCGCAGGCCAACCAGTGCTGCACGCAGTCAGTCATGTGGAATAGCTAAAGCCTGACTCCTCAGGCTCAGAAACGCTGCACAAAGCAAGAGAGAGAGAACATGGAGTTACTGAGCAAAATGTTCAGCCTACAGTTACTCATTAGTCCTAATTATAATTCAAACAATCCAGGCACTTAACCATCAAAATGAAGCAAAACAGTTGTGTTTTTGTTAATTCTCTGTAAGTTATTAAAATTCAGTTCAATTTAATTTCAGTTAATGTTCTTTTTAAAGCTGGGGAGCTCACATAAAACAGATTTTACATATACTGTCCTTACATAGGACCTTTAGAGTCTCTTCAGAGTCTTTAGGGGCCACATCTAATTTTTTGCCCTCTAGTGGGTTCATCTGGCCCTTGAGCTGAACGTAGATAACCATACGTCTTTTGAACTGCAAATTAGAATAATCATGCTTATTGGGTGTAATAAATGCATACCTGTATACAGACACATGCTGACAGTCTCCTCGAATGTGCTGACGCAACATAACAGGAACGAACAGTGCAAAGAACAAAGCTGCATCCATGTCAGGATCTGCCAGATTATTCTTCCATACATCAGCAATACAGACTGTTTTTTATGGAGAACTGTTGATGGATCCTGTAAATATCTCGCATGAGTAACAAGTCAGATGACTCTTCCACTTCATATGACTTTAAGGGAATTATTAAATGTCACTCAGCCATGGATGTGAACATGTCACCTCGAGCAGGAAGGATGAAAATTTGTTCTGGTGTAATTAGATTGCAGTTAGTGTATTTTGACACGTCTGTGTTTGAGTAGTTCAGATTGACTGGTTTTTACATACATTAGCATAACTAAGTGTGATGTTGGCAATGACGGGGTGTGCGTTTACACTGAGAGTCGTGTTTGCGTGGCGCTGAGTTCGAAACACTGTTAGAGGAGCCGTGCTCTCCGCTTCGTTTGTTATGATTAATCCACACAGAGGAAAACCAGACGAGTGTTATCGGGATTGAGTCAAAGTCAACTACAATGTGTATGTGTTCATGGCAATGAAGGAACATGTGACCCAGTGCAGCCGTGTGGCTCACTGATGTGTTTTTAATAGTTTTTGGACAACAACGGAGGAATAAGATATATCAGACTTTGGATACACACACAATACTTCAGTACAATAGATCAATTCATTGTTGGTTTGGCTCTGCACATGATATTTAAAAATATTGAATATTGCCAGCCTTATCCTTTGGGTGCAGTACTTGACTAAATGTTAATTCCCTTCACTCACTGTGATTGATCTTTCATTTTAAGACCATTTGGAAATGAGTGGAAACCAATGGCTGCCTGAATACGTCTAAAAACTGTAAAACGTACATTTGAAAATGTTTACAAAAAAGTAAACATGATTTGTAATCAAAGTCCAATTGAAATTAAACTTTTTTGTACAGCAAACAGCAACATATCTGCTCTGTAAATCACTTGTCCTGTGTTCTTCTTCTTTGGTTTCATGAAGGTTCCCACAATTTGACATTATTTTGATTATCGTTCCGTCATCTGCTCAGTTTTCAAAACAGAAAAATCTGAAAATAATGAATAGTGTGATAACGTGTCGTTCTATCACAGGCAGAGCAGACGGTCACACTGAGCCTGATAGCATCCTGCTACACAACACAAGAGCCACAGATACTAAACAACAGCCCACATTAGCTTTCCTGCTAAAGTCTCCTTCTTATCTAACTTACAAACATAAACACACATCTTGTCCTGCAGCTTAGCTTGTTGAACGAGCCACCAAACAAACATTCTCCGGGGAAAAGTGCGCTGCTAACATTAGTTAGCAGGCTAGGTAGCTAATTAGCTGCAGCACATTAAACAGCATGTAAACATACCTGCAAATGTCACTTTGGACCCGTTAGATGCTGGTTTGGTCTTTGCTCTGCAAAATCCCTGTTAGCAACACGCTGTCTGTCCATGATTCATAGCTACAGTCAGTTTGTTTCTTTTCTGTACGGTGTAACACCGGCAGCCTGCCAGCTGCTGTCAATCAAACACAGACACCTTCTGTTGGAGTTTAATCAACTAAAACTTGCAAAAGAAAACACAGTAGTATTTTGTCCTTTACGTAAAGTATTTGACTACTACTTCTTCCAACATTGCTGTTTGTATTTAAAGTGTCATGGTGGGAACAGTGTTGGATGCTGTCATATGTTATCCAGCAGGATGAGCCATCATCACAGGAATCTGGATTCAGGCCATTTCATGTCACGTTATGTAACACTCACTTAGCTAACAAACAATAAATAATCCACATCAGACAATAAAAGTGTTCTTTATTTTCATGGATTTTTGGTAAAGTGGCTTATATTCCTTCAGAGAGCGTTATGTTAGAAGTTCACCTGCTCACTTATTCTTGTGGCTGCTGGCTGTGTTCCCTCTGAGTGTGTAGTGTTGCGTGCTGTCATGTTTGGACCACTGTGACTCCAGCACAACCACCTCTTTTCCTCTTTTACAGATCTCCGCACTACGCCTGCCCAGAGGTTATCAGGGTAAGTGCTCTCTCTGTTGGTCTCCCAGTGTTTCTTTCTTTTATACAGTAATAGCAGCTCCAGCTGTTCTCTGCAGAATGGCTCTTACATCACTGCTCCATCCTCTCTGCATTCATGCCGTCTCTGTTCCGGTCTCAGCCCCCTTCCCCCTTCACTGGGTGGAAATACACTTTATACACACTTTAAAAATCTGCTTTTTTGGATGTAGCCGTCCATTTTGTTTCCATATTTCCTCTTATTCCTGTGGAAAACCAGCCCAACCTAAGTGACGATGCTTTTTAAAATTAATTTTCTCTTTTTGCAAGCAAAGGTTTGGTTTTATCTTTGATAGGGTCGACGTTTGTCATGACGACAGACGTTTAATTATGTACTTGCTTTCTGTTTCTTCTTCTCTTTCATATGCACACATGCACAAAGGACCACAATGGAAATAAGCTCTTGGGCTTTATTGTGTTTTATCCATTTGACAACTACTGTACAAAGATATGATGCCTCCCGGTTGAGGCTGTGCATATATTATGTATTTATTTATATATGTCGTATATCTTTTATATTGTCATCCGTCCGTATGTATTTGGTTGTATAACCTGCCTAAAAGAGGGTTTGTATCATGTGACGTTTTCAAAGATTTTAAACAGATATTTTAGAAGGTATTTTAATATAAATCTGAGACTTATTGAAAAAAGTCTCCGCACACCTGAACGTGTGACAGGTGCGTTGGAGGAAAGCACGACTTGAATAAAAATGAGAAAAACTCCCACACACTGTCTCACTTACTGCTGGAATGTTTTTTAGTTTACAACGATTCAGTCTGTCCGACCTTCATCAGGTTTATGGGCATCACATCACAGTTTGGGGTGATATGGTTTTTGCTGCAATATGTATGATAACATTATAAGATTCATGATACAACAGTACGTTTGCCCTTCATTTACTTGATAATTTCTTCATTACAAATCTTCATTGTAAAATTTATTTTTTGCTCTTGTGTCATTTTCTGTTGTTCTGGTCTTTGCTGTGTTTTCTTCACTTACTAACCTGGGTTAGGGTTAGGGTGATGATGTGTGTGCTTTGCTCATCGGTGAAACTAACCTCTGTTGTCGTGTGGATTGAGGAAGCTTCTAAGTGTTGTGATGCTTGTCCATGATGAAGGTCAGACAGACCGAAATGTCGTAAACTAATAAATATTCCAGCAGTAAGTGAGACAGTGTGCAGGAGTTTTTCAATATAAATCTGAGACTAAAATAAAAATGAGTTAAAGGAGGAGTTAAAGGTGCAGTGTGTAGAATTTAGTGGCATCTAGCGGACTTGGCAGAAATGGAATATAATATTCATAAGTATGTTTTAATTAGTGTATAATCACCTGAAAATAAGAATTGTTGTTTTTGTTACCTTAGAATGAGGCTTTATATCTACAGAGGGAGCGGGGCCTCTTCCAGGGAGCCTGCCATAATAACTCCTGCAATGCAGTCAGCATCACAAATTGCTGATGTTACACATATATATCCAAATATGGGTGGATTTTTCCATTAAATAAGGCGCTGGGTGTCAGGGTGATATGCAGTTTTGGGAAACAGCCTCTGAATGAGTGTTGCACACAGTTCTGCTGAGTTTATGATGTGAGTCTCATCTCCGTCTCTCTCTTTTCTGTCTGCACCAGGGGGAGAAGTATGATGGGAGGAAAGCAGATGCATGGAGCTGTGGAGTCATCCTCTTTGCACTTTTAGTGGTGAGTGACGGCTGCTGCTGCACTGAAACAGCAGAAAATAAACTGACCTTCTTCCTTAACCTCGATTCTGCAGAAGCAGTCTTGGGGCCCATTTCTGCCTGATTTCACGTTCCTCTATTTAATGTTTAATAACTTCTCATGTATACACCACAGCACCATGGGCAATGGCTCAAATCGAAGAAGACACTTGTACCATTAGATTTATATATAAATTACTGAATTTATTAGTCTTCATGAAAATATAGGACATTAAATACATATGCTATATATAAAATATTCTTTAAAAAAACACTTGATTTTCTTGGTTTTACAGTGAACCTACTTATTTATTAATTATAAAACTCTTTGAATTTGATATTTCCTGGTTCCCACACTTCTTGTCTACAAGTGTTCAAAATTTAAGTCCAGAGATTTTACAGGGCTATTAGTCAGCAGTGTACCAAGGCATCTTCTTTACTAACACGATATAAAGCGACACAGAGTCGAACTCGCCATTGCATCAGTTTGGGATGTACAGTAAACTGTTTTTCCCTCTTAGGTCCTTCGGTCTTTGGTCTCAAAGTCAACTTAAGTTAAGGAATCTTAACTCCAGTGTTATCCTCCCAAAACAGCATTTAATTTTTTTTTTTTTTTTTTTTTTTAATCTTTTACCTTTTTGAACTGTTTTCTCTCATGTATGCACCTCCAGAAGAATTTCCTCTTTTGGATAATAAAGTTTAATTGGATTTTGATTTAAAGCCTATATTTGCATTGATGGCATTTATAGTTTTGATAGAATTCTCCATATTCAGAGCATATGATTTAATAGCCCAATACAACATGTTTTGTTTTGTTTTAATTAACCTTAAAAGAGAAAATCCACCCTTAAACTAAACTAAACCACATACTGTACCCATTAAACAAGTCATTTAACTTTCAAATCCAAAAGCAGCTTTTACTTCCTTTTAAATTCTGGTGGAGATCCAAAGATGCCAAACATGTCAGGCTGAAATCTGGAGAAATGTATATAAAATGATGTACAACACATCTAAAATTTCCCTATATGATGGAATTATTCAGCCATAATGAACATATTTCACTAAATGTAAACATCATGTTTTTTTATTAAAGAGTTGGAACCAGTTGAAATAGAATATAATACTCTCAGGCTGTGTAGAAAAAGACCAAAACAACTGTAAAGCTACTTAATGGGAAACAAGTGTGAAACAGTTTTGTGGTCATTGAACCTTCACATAAATAAATATTCATGTCTCTAAAAATGTGTTAGAAAACATTACTACCTTGGCAGAATTCAGTTTCTGAATGACTTTACCCCAAAATGTTACGCTGGAGTGTAAATCCTGCATTTAATTTGTTCCTATCTAGCTTTTCAGTCGGCTCTGACATGATAAATGACATTTGTGCGAAGTACAAATCTTTTCACACAGCTGCAGGACATTTAACTGGACTGATTGCTCTTTTAGACTTTTCCACTCCAAGTGCATTCATCTATTTGTAGTTCAAAATATGCTGTCACAGGAAAACCTGTTTGCACTCCTGGTTTGATGCAGCGTTGCAGGTGTAAGGAGAGCGGGCTTTGATTTAGTTTGTTCCTGAGGCAAATATTTATGCTGAATGAACCCTTCATTTGTGAAGCTGTGGCTCCCAACAGAATATCCAAGGTGACGAAAAAAAGGTCACTGAAATGTTTCAACACAAATAAACTACCTGACAACAGCAACTTGTCAGAGGAATTAAAGGTTAACATCCAATACAGTTTTTTAGAGAAACTTTTGAATATTTTAACACTGAAGTTCACCATTAAAGACAGTGTAAGATCTGCCTTTTGATGTTGTTTTTGTTCCTGTTGTGAAAGTTGCTGTTGGATGCTGTATGTCATGAAGAGTCTGGCTGCAGATTGGTAAACTTGTTCTTGTAACCCCCCCCCCGAGTCTGAGGCTCACACCAGGTGGGGTTGAATTAAAGATGGGATGCTGGAAGAAACATTTTGTACCAATGAAAAATTTAAACCACATTATAAAATAAATGAATACAGAAATGAAGCTGTCCTGCCCTCAATAATGTGCCTTTGTCATCTCAGTTGTCATAATGTGTTCAGCTTTCTGCTAAAATCTGGATAGTTTGATAAATAGTCGGTCATGAAAAAGTGTTCCAGTAAAAATATAAACTGTGTTCATCTGTAGTTCAAACTTCACCAAACAAAAAGAAAAAAATATTAATTGCTCCTTGCAAACCGCTACTGCAACTTCTGTATCAAGTGAAAATGACACTGAATAGACAAATAAACCAATCAGTGCTGGTTGGTTAACACAAAACAAAATAAGAAATAAGGTAAAATGGTGATTTAGTCTGATTATCAGGGTTGGTTAGTGGTTTTAAAACATGTATTTCCATGGCTCAGTTGTGTGAATCAGAGGCAAATACAGCAGCGCACACACTCTGCAGCACAGTCACCTAAAAAAATCCATCACACAAATAGGCTTTTCATACCAGCAGCACTATAATATGACAGTGACAAGTGAGACGTCGGAGAACCGAGTCAATTACTGTTTGTTTGAGCACTTTGTGCACACACACATTCTTCTCTTGATTAAGATGGAGCACATGACACAGTCATCATGTGAAGATAAATCTCTCCACTTGTGTTGTTTTGATTACCCACGCAGTGTCAGTGGCCATCTGGCTCCATCCTGCTCCTTTTCAGTGAGGAGGAAACGGTATCAGTCATCAGGTCACTGAGCGCGCTCCCCAGCTGGAGAGCAGAGGCAGACCTGCTTCATCATCAGCGACTCTGATGACAGATATCTCTCACAAACTGCCTCCAGTCCGCCTCTCTGTCAAAACCCAGATTATCTCTCAGTGAACACCTGACAGGATATTTACATGACAACAGGAGGATGTCAGTGCCAGTGTATCAACTGTACGGCCTGCTGAAAGGGCAGCCGGATGCTTGTGTTGTGTTTCCAAATCTCTCAGTCGTGTTGATTCTGCCCTTCAAGGACAGAACGAGGGTTCTGAGATCTCTCAACAGCTACTGGCCAGATTACAGCCCGCAGCTTAGCATGTGACGTAAAGATGGACGTAGCGAGGTGTGACATCACCCATTAGTTTTCATTAGAGCAGGTTTAAAGCTCACAGCACACTGCAACAACAAGGTAGTTCAAAGTGCTTCACATAAAAATATAAAAGGCATCGAGACAAAATGTAAAAGAAACACGAGACATTATAAAAAAGACATTTAAATACAGTTAAAAAGAGTTAAGTAGAAAATACAAATACAGACATCATGTAGTAACTCCATAATAAAAACCCCAAAAATTCATATTTACACAATCATTTTGCGATACAGATTTGTTAACAATGGGTCTACTCTAAAAAATTTTAATACAGTAAAATTAATTATAAAAGGTCAAATAAATAAATCATTAGCTGGCAAACACTAGATATTCAACCATTTCTTGTTTGTGAGAGTTAAGCATCTGCTCAACAAAGTTTAATTTGCCTGTTTGTTACGTTTCTACAGACTGTGTAACTTGACCAGCTCTGTAACCCAGACAATAAAAGTATAAAAGCTCAGTAGACATGTTGGTGACATGTTTCCCCCTCTCTTGTTTCTCCAGGGTGCTCTGCCTTTCGACGACGACAACCTGAGGAATCTGTTGGAGAAGGTGAAGCTGGGAGTTTTCCACATGCCTCACTTCATCCCTCCGGACTGTCAGAACCTTCTGCGCGGGATGATTGAAGTGGACGCTACCAAGCGGCTCACGGTAAGCTTCGTACACCACCTCACGTCACCTCAACACCTGCCTGGCTGCAGAGCAGGACAGAGCTGAAATCTTCCACCAATAGACTTGTGCTCACTTTGCATTTTTATAGTCAACAGGGCTGCTGCCTCAGGGACCGCTCAGGCTAAATTTAGCAGAATTGCACCATGACTGGCCCTGCAGCTACTGTGTTCTGCATCAAATCTTTTTATCTCAGGCAAAGGATTTGTTTTGGCTTAGAATAGAAACATTACAAATATAACAGAGTGTGTTAGATAATGTGCTTTCACTTACGTTTTGTCTGCAGTTATTTGAACACAGCTGCAACGTCACGTCTTATAAATGAGTGAAATCATAGCAGGTGATGCATGTTTTAGCTTAATCATATGAGGCTGTATACACTGAAAACATCTGCAGTGTGAGAATGTGCAGCTTGTTTGTTTCACGTATAAATGAAAGTCATTAATGTTCGTTTCCTCTTGTATTTTGTGTTACAGTTAGAGCAGATCCAGAAGCATACGTGGTACCTGTAAGTATTCATTATCCACCTGAGTGTCTGTATGCATGTCCAGCAGGTAACACAGAATAATGCACTCATCAAAGGCAGCTTTTGAAATCTGATGGAAACGTCTCAGAGAAGAAGCAGGTCCATTAGTCTTGAGAGTGAGAGCTCTGTTTGTTACGAAGCTCAGAGGGCAGCTCAGACATCAGGACACAACATCACTTCTAACAGACATCTGATCTCTAATGGATTTACTGTTTCTGGGTTTCAAAAAGCAAAATTCTGTTATTGATCTGAAATTACACTTTGGGTTAAAGCTAAACATCAGAAAACTGATATTTGTCTTTTTATTAAATGTTGCGTGTTCACCACATTGAGATTTTGTCCATCATGTCTCTTAATTATGGTCACATTATATTCACTAAGTTAAAGCTGAAGTCTGGGTCAACAAACACAAGTAGATAATCTGACAGGTTGTAAACACACAGACAGTTTATCCAGATAATCTGATCCACTTTATTTTTCAGAAATTGCTGAATTATTGAAATAATGTAAATTTTTCTTTTGACTTATGAATTGATTACATTTGAAATTTTTAGCAATTATTTGTGGATCTATTCTGGTTAATTACATGATGATGATCCCCTGTGATAGAAGGAAGAGGTGGGACAGAGTTTACATGAGTGAACATGTAGGAGATGTGTAAAACCTCACGTTCGACTCAAAGATGTTTTCATGTTTTTGTTAATGAAATATGAGAATATACCAGCTGAAATGAGGACTGTGTTTTTGGTTTGGACTGTTTCACGCCTCGTTAAAGTGGCGGCGTTTTAAAGAAGTTTAAAAGAAACAGGCCACCACAACCCTGGAGGTTTGTTTCCAACCTGTCTGCTCGTGTTTCCTGACCTGTCCAAACAAAGCAGGAAACTGCCCAGAAACATCATTTACAGAACATGATTAAATTTGTTATAAATTTGCAGCCCATTTTTGAGTGATCCAATCACATCTGTAGGATTAGATTTAAATCCCTCTCATAAGTAAAACTCGCCCACATATTCCGTTTCACTCAGAAATATGTCACATTACTGAAGCTAAAGACGCTCTAATTTCTGTTTCACTGTGACTTTAAGCTCTGGAGCAGACACATTATTACCCAAACATCAGCTTATGGAATAAAGTTTACGCTGCGTCTCTGTCATGCTAAAGAGCTCCTGCTTTTCTTTAGTTATTATACTTATCTAAGATAAGATATATTTTATTATCCCAGAGGGGAAATTTGTCCTGGACTCAAGTGTTACATACAGCTGCATACAAAATACAAAGTATATACAATATAGGTACATAAACTCCATATTTACATGACAATGAACAGACACTGTTTTACCATTAATACATTCAGTATAACATGATAAACAACAGGGTAGAAACAATAAAAAGGTTAAAACTAGATGTGCAACGGAGGTAATATCCATAAATAAGATATCCAGTTAAATAAAACAAGTTAAATAGTATTGCATTCACCAAACTCAAAGTATTGCACATGAAACCATACTGCACTGGGAATACATGCCTGCACAGAAAAATAAACAAATGTGCAACAGATTAAAAGTCACACAGGTTCTTTGTGTAGCTTCAGCAGGCTTATGGAGGTAGGGACAAAGAGGTGAGGTGGTTGATTTATTGGCTCTATAAGTTCCTCCAGAGGGTAACAACAGTTTATACTCAGAGTAAAATACATGTGGTGGGTCCTTCAGTATTCTGTGTGCCTGTCTGATTACAGTTTCCTCACAGGTAACTAAGGGCTAGCACTAATCAGGAAGTCTTGTGGAGTAGAGCATGCCTCCCTTCAGTTTTGAGCTATCCAGTGTGTTGAATTAGAGGCTTTTCCGTCCAAACATGCAGAAATCTTTGAGGGAAACTTTTTGGAATCATTTGTTTTTCTTACAAGAAAGGTCAAAAAGCAAAAGCTAGCTAGCAACGTTAGTCTAAAATCCTTGTTTGTATGTGCCCTGAAAAATGATATTGCTTAAACCCTGAGCTCAGTGCCAGTTTGGGCTGCTGAGTTAATATCCTGTGTTTGTGTTGCAGAGCTGGGAAGAACGAGCCGGAGCCGGAGCAGCCCGTCCCCAGGAAGGTGGCCATCAGGACGCTGGCTGCGGCCGAGGAGATCGACCCTGACGTCCTGGAGAGCATGCACTCTCTGGGCTGCTTCAGGGACAAGGAGAAACTGACCAAAGACCTGCTGTCTGAGGAGTGAGTGAGGAGGAGGAGGAGCAGGGGGAGGAAGGGTGGAGGGAGCAAAGAGGCAATAAAACCACAGAGGAAGCACATTTACTCAACTCAACTTTATTTATATAGCATTTTACACACAACGCAGTACAGCACACACAGAGGAAAACTAAGTAAGGTTAAAGTGAGAGGGAGGGGGGGCGGAGCAGCTGACAAGAGAAATATATGAGACACCAGACAATTTGTCAGTTTGATGAATTCTTCTATTTAATATGTCTTGTGATGATGGAGCATCTTACTGTCCCACTCTTAACTAACGTGCACTCAGCTGATGGCGAGCTCTCTGACTGTCGTCTCTCTCCAGTGACAACCAGGAAAAGATGATCTACTTCCTGCTCCTGGACCGCAAGGAAAGATATCCCAGCCACGAGGACCAGAACCTGCCGCCACGCAGCGAGATCGGTGAGCCAGTCCAGCTGAACTCCAACAAATACAGAAATTCCTCCTCCTCCAATGAAACACCATGTTAGAAGAAGATGCGTTGGTCTGAGATCAGTTGTTCCAGGCTTTACAACAATACAATGATACAACTTTTATTGTCAGTTTACACTGAAATTCACACACAGATTGAACGTACAGTTCCACATATGACACTTTTTATAGACGTACAAAACACATCAAACAGTCATGACAATCATAATCGCCTGTTAGAGGGCAGACGTTGGTATTTTCTATTTAAAACATGCGAGACACTGTTAGCAAGTCTAAGCGTGCTCTTGTTGTGTGTTGAGTGAACCACAGGCCAATAATCTTCGCACAAATTCGATTTGATTATATAGTTTAGTTTTAAGTTTGACAGATCGGCTGCTGAGTCAGGCCGTACTGCAGCACAACACGACACTCTGAATAACTGATTTAACAAAAGATCTGAATCTACAAAGAAAGTAATTGTGTATCTTCCTACAAATCAATTCTATGAGGAGTCCATGATCAGGTGGCATCTATAATAATTATATAACTATAACTATATTTGTATGAAGAGACTCACTTATTTTCTACATTATGGATCATCACTGGAGGCAGCTGACAATCAGGAGGAAGGCCCAAAATAAACTCTTTAATATTGATTTAGATTAATTAGGGTCTCTGAATGGGATGAACAACAGACCACAACAGCATTACGTTCATAAGTTAATGTCCAGGTCTGCATAAATCCAAATGTCAGCTGCAATTTCAGAAAGAAACATTTGACAAAAAGAAACCATAAAATAGAAATAAAAAAATTGTGGCGTTGGCACATCTATAGTTCGCATGTTTTCAGCATGTAGATAGTATTTATTTCAGTTCTGTACAACCAACAACAGCAAGCAAGACGAAGCACAATGAGAGCAGCACTGGATTTAAGATGTTAGCAGTGAGGAACTGTGCCAGGCTGACGGGAGGGATATTAGCTTAGCAAGAAACCCTCCAACGCAGCTCAGGGGATCAGCACGTCACATTCAGCTTGAGATTTCCCTCCAGCTAGTAGAGCTGATAAACAGTTCAGTGGGCCGTTTAAACAGCAAAATCTTTTATTTGCTGACTTCAGGTAGGTGAACTTCTCATTTTGCTGCAGTGATGTTTAAGTGTGTTTAAGTGTGACTGTTTCAACAACAAGTGCATGACTAAGTTGAATTTTGGCAGAAATACAAGACATCATTGGTTGCTCACCTGTCCAATAAATATAATGACAACTCCACATCAGTATTTGAACATTTTTCCCCCCTATTAACCTTTTAAATGCTGCACCAGAGTTCTTGCAGGTTGAAACAAAGTAACGACGCTTCAACCTTGCACACTATATTCTTTATATTCTTTATTATTTTATTATTATTTTTATTATTTTTTATTATATTATTTTTATTATTTAATTTTAAATTCTTCTAAAATTTAAATACCTTCATGCATTTACGCTACCTTATCACCAAAGCCCAGAGAAACGCAATTTCATGTCATTATACAGTATAAATGTAACTGTGGTCAGATGACAGTAAAGGTCCTTGAATCCTGAATATTTTGACAACCAGAACATCACCCTCACCGAAGTGCCCAAAAATTGTTTTTCACAATCACACACTCACAATTTTCAGTCTCATATGAAGTGAAAATGCTGCATTGTTGGCTGTTGTAAATGAGAGCAGCACTGCAACACCAGCAGGCTGAGGAGGACAAAACACAGTAAAGAATCAATCGGTGTTTGATTTTAGCTGATAAATCCTTTAAAAGATGCCAGAATCGACCCCGATACTGAGGGGAAAGTCACTGCACCTTCAAACTGTATTGAAGTATTACACCAATTGTGTCACAGCATTTCTTTAATTTGTAACCTTCCAGATTAAATTCATTCATCAAGTTAAAAAAATAAACTTTTCCTTTCACTGCTGATAAGTTGACATTTGGCGATTTGGTGTTCTGACTAGTTTCTGTCCTTGTGTTATCCTTTCTTTGACCTTTGAACCCTGACCCCGCTCAGCAGACCCTCCCAGGAAGCGCGTGGACTCGCCCATGCTGAGCCGTCACGGCAAGCGGCGACCGGAGAGGAAGTCCATGGAGGTGCTGAGCGTCACGGAGGGAGGGTCCCCTGTACCTGTACGACGAGCCATCGACATGGCAACACACGGTCAGAGGTAAGAGATGGAGATGTGCACGTGTGTTCGTGTGCATGGACAGCCATGTTTGACACACACACACACACACACAAAAAACACAGGTCAGTCAGAAAGATTTGAGATTGTTTAAAGTGTAATTGATGAGTGTTGTTATCAGTTATGATAAATAATGTATTTAATCCCAGTTCTGTAAAGTAAAGGAGGTGGTACAGCTCAGCAGCACAAATTTGAATGGACCTTTTTTAAATTTATGTCACACACGCAGTCTGTTTGCTCTCAGCATCGACCTTATTCCAGTTCTGCACTTGACTGAGCTCTGTGTGGTTCACTGTGAGGTCTTCTTCCCTCCTTCACTGAACTGCGGTCAAATACATGACGCATCGTTCTCGTTCGGTCGGTTCAGGATGTACAGTACACACAGTATCATACACAATGTGACATAAACTCCTGTTTCAGCCGCTCTGCCAGTCTAACAGTGCACTCATAGCTCTGGTGGGAAATCCTAACAACTGTTAAACTGCATGAATAGGACTCTCAGGTTTGTGCGTTGTGTGTGTAAAGTGTGCATGGAGCATGCAGTCAAAGGGGACAAAAAGCAAAAAGGTTTAAAGGTTTTAGAAGCTGTAAAGCTGAAATATATATGGCTTAATATTGTTGGGAAGACTAAAAAGAGAGTTGTAACCTGGACAGTGAGAATCTTAATGTTTCTAAAAGGGCCTCAAAATGTGTCTTAACCCTAAAACTCCTATGAAGAGACATAATTTTAATTATTGGTAAGATATCAACCCAAGAACTGTGCCAAAACACCATCTTCATATAATCAATGAACTGATGAACTGCATGTAATCAATGAATCAGAAGAACCTACTTTACAGTGAGGTTTACATTTACTGAGAAAGTGTCACACAGAGACCCTTGAGTTTGCTTATTTAAGGTCCCTTTACACTGTGCGACTTTGGGCCGTCTGAGACTAAAGTCGGCAATCGTGAGAAAAACGTGATGAAATCTTTGGTCGTCGATCCAAAACGGTGTCCTCAGTGTCACTGTGAAACTCGTCCACCGACGACCGACATTCTCACAGCGTGACTGCTGCTACGACCCACGACTACTAACCAACCAATCAGAATAAGACATGAAATGACACAGAATACACTGACTGTTGAGACATTTCGTAAGTGCAGTTTTTTGAATGAAGTTTAAAACACACTTGTTCTCAACCTCAACAATGGAGGTGAAACGAAGAAGCAGTTTGTGTGACTTTGCTCTAATTGACTTTTTTCTATTTACATCGTAACGCTACGATTCACCATCTGACAGCCTCAAACTGATATCGCACCGTCTGACACAGACTGTGACCAGGACTTTATTTTAGGCATCTCAGACAATGTGACGTGTAATAAACTTACACGATTGTTGTTGTCGCACAGTCTGAAGGGAGCAATAAGTCTAATCCCCTCTGAGGCTAGATCTTTCCTTAAAGGACCTTTTAACCTAAACAACAAATTAGCATATTTTAAAATTTCCTTCTAAAATGACCCACATGAGTTTGTTTTGATCTGCCACCTGACTGTCTGACTGCTAAGGTCTTGTTACGCTGAGGCAACTAAAACTAATTGGTCAGGATGAGGGAAAAATCCTGGTTGTAGTTGAAAGAAACCAACAAACAGACGTTGACGTGCGTTTCAACAAACAATGAAAGCACGATGCACACTGTGATGGAAGTTTAGCAACTTCAAAGCCTCGACATGTTGGTTTTCATATCTCACTGAAATAAATGGAACATGATGGATGCCTGAGAGTTCAGCTGTGATGTAAAGTAAACAGTATGAGCACATAAAGTCCCTTTAAGGCCTCTTGCTTTCACTAATGAACTGAACTGGATATAATCTATGAATATTATTATTATGTGGTCAATATAAAAACACTTTCATTAAATGTATATATTTAATGCCATGACAGAAACAGAAAGGCTTCTTTATTATCAGCAGTATTGCAGCTGTCTTTTAATTATACATTTTCACTAAATTACAGCATGAGATTTATGTCGAGTCATTTAAATCTTTAGCAGATGTGAACCTGAACGTTTCTTGTTGTTTAAGTCCAGATCTGTCCACAAGATAACAATAAAGTATATAAAGTGTATGTATACTATATAAACTTTGAAAAAGGAGTTTTTCAAAGTATTTTGACAGACAGTGAAAACTATAGATCAGCAGGATTAAAGTAAGGCAACAAAACAATGTGGATCAAGAATTCTATCAAAGTAAAGCAGAGTGATGTAAAGCAATGCAGTAAATACTAAATAAAAGATAAACAAAAGCATTAAAGATTAACAAAAGATGAAAGGATAAAAGGATCACATCACATAAAAGCAAATCAACAGAAATCTGTTTTAAGAGGAGATTCAAGAGATGTTATTGATTCTGTTTCCTCAGACAGGTCGAGCACACATTTCTATCAGTTTGAAACATGAGGAGTTCTGTGGAAATGCTGCGTTGAGGTTAAACAGCGTTAAAACTGAGCGCTTTGCATTCATTTGGACATTCATTAGTTTCTCTGAAGAGGGCAGTCAGAGTGCTGCAATATTTATGAAAACCAGGCTGAAATCTTTCCAAAAAATCATTTCCACCTTCCACCACCTCCGGGAGCTGCTTTGATCCAACATGCTGCTAAATTATGATGAAGAAAGTTCAGTTTGAAGTAGATTTAGATCCAGTTTACTGATGGAAGGACAGTTTTCAGAAGAGGATTTAAAATCTTTTAGTCACGTTTATCCAAAAATATTAACCCAATTGAACCATTTATATATGAATCTAAAGGATAAACACACTCAAGATTAGTGCAAGCCAGCAGCTATAAATCTGCTCTGACGTGCTTCATCGAGTCATTTAAAGCCTCCAAAGTGAGTCTGAGTCATTTGAGGGTCACTCGCATGAAAGTCATCATTGAATCTGGACCTGAGGCTCAGTCATCGCCACCAGTTTTAGTGGATATTTCCAGTTAGAGAGAAAATAGTCAACACACACAGACTGAACGTTTGGCATGTCGTGTTCAGTAAATAACTGAAAGTTAGGAAACAGATAAACGGTGCAGAATAAAAACAGTTTTAACAGTAATAAGATGGAACTTTTATGTCTTAAAATATCAACTAAATTGCAGTTGGAAGTATTTTGTGTAAAGTTAAAGAAATATAACATTTGGTGGTAAGTTAACAGGAGATAAACATCCTTTAAATTTCTCCCACAATGCAAACAAAACCTACATTAGCCACTATTAGCATAACACGCTGCAATCTCCAGTTGCATTGTGGGTAATGTAGGCACCAGGTTTTGACAAGGATGAAGAATGTGTGGAATAAAAAAAGGCGATATCTCTGTTTCTGCTGCATCGATTTTTTAACTGTCCATCTTGAGTCCAGCAGCGCTGAAGAAGTTCAATACTAAATCTGCAGAGTAGTCTGTTTCTATAAGGAGGAAAATGGAGGCCGCAGCAGGAGTCGCTATGTCTGAAAGCAAATTTAGACCAAGAGTGAACAGTTATTGTAACTGTGGTCAGAGCTGAGTTGATACACGCTGAGCCTCCTGATTGTCAAACCTTTTCACAGTCCTCAAATACAATCTGAGCATTCACCATTATGTCTCTGCTCTGACACGGTGCTTATAGATCAGGTTCACCCAGCAGGAGTTACCTGATTTGTTATTGTCACGGTGCAGCAGGTGTAACAGCAGTGAAAGCCTGTTCAGCTGCTGTCCTGTTATTATGTCTCTGAGAGTCTCTCCTCACCTATGACTGATTCAGCAGAGGCGATAAAACTGAACATTTGACTGTATAAACAAACTCCAGGAGATAAAAATATACAGAAATTGTTTCTTTACAGTAACGAGATGTGTTGAATGTCCCGCTGACTGCAGCATGATCCATGAATGTGTTTCACCTTCTGGTTTTTGTCTTCTGATTTCTCGATCTGTGCATGTTTTTTTTTTTTTGTTGCTCCTTTTTTTTCATGGTGATTTTATTATTTCATGGTGCAAAATTTGAGCTTTCGTTTGTTTTTTGCATGCTGTACATTAGGATTCCCCTTATGTGACCGCCTTTCTGTCTGTCTCTTGATTTTCTGTCTGCCCCCTTTTTAGCAAATCTGTTTTCAGTAAAAGCTTGGATATCACAAACGCTAACTGCAGCAAGGAAGAAAGGTATTGGTCTCTTCCGTTCGTCTTCTTTCCTCTGTTTGTATGTAGTATCAACTCCATTTTGTTCCTGTGTTTTTACCATCCACTAGTTTCTTTTTTTAAGCATTCAGTGGTCACTAACGTTTCTTACACGTCCTTGTCATTCATTTTTTAATGTAGCATGTTATGTTCACTAAAACTTTGTATTTTATTAAAACTAACCTGTTAACATACTCTTGTAGAAATCAGTTTTTTACATTTTTAGATTTTTCTAACAAAATTAAACAATATAAAAGAAATAAAGCAGCACATCACATCATGTCACTCCTAAAATCCCTGCAAAACAAATACTGCCAGTGCAGTAAAATTATTTAATACAAATCAAGATTAACTGGAGATGAATGTGACTATCTTGAAATACAAAAAAATAAGACAAAAATTGCTGCATTACTTTAATGAAAAATGTTACTTGATTCTTTAAAATTCTTGAAACAATTTGTCTTAGAAACATGTTGAAATAATGTCATTAAACTGACAAATGATTTCACTTCAGTTGGGAAATAAAACTCAATAATGGAACAAACAAAACAAAATGACTGGATGAGATGAAGATTATACAGAAAAGTAATCTGATTACCTGTAGTACTTTACAGAGTAGAGTCATACTTGTTTTGGGTACTTGACATAACATCAGGTGACAGAAATGTATCTCAGGTGGAACATTTCAGTCTACAAAGTGGCCTCAAATGCTGCCAACAACATTTTTAGTGATTGATTCTTTTGCATCTGCATTTTTTTTTACCTCAGTAGACCTTTTAACCTCATTACTGATCAATCATAGGGCGCTATTGGCCGTCAATATGTTGATTCTGTTTCAGCTTAGCAGACGCTAACAGCGTCGCAAGACAGCGACAACTGTTTTATCTTTTCACACGTTAAACTATCAAATACTGTGTTCACATGATGAAGTAATCCACCAGAAATGTGCGCTTGCATGTATGTGATTGGCCAACGCAGCGCGTTGCTGGATGACAACGGGTTGTGTTCAACCGGTTCAACTTTTTTGCTGTTCGACCGCTGTGTTTTTTTTCTGAGCCCTCTGTGGTGGTACCCCGCTGTGTCCAGCAGCAAACAGCAGACAGACACAGTGACGAGCTGGTGAAGAAAGTGGAACATCAAGCAGCTAAAGAGACTCAGGGGTTTGTGGAGAGAATATCGGACTAACAGTCATCAGGTGGACACAAACACAACTCCAATAGGATAATAGTTTGCTGTGTATCTGCTGGATGTGTAACAGGGCTGGTATACCCCCCCCCTGTGAAAAAGGAGTCAGGGTTTGAACTTCTCTCTCCAGCTCTCCTTTTACATTCTTCACACGACTATTTCTGTAACTTTTCATGTAAACAACAGAGTCAAACACTATGACTGCCTTCCAGGAGAGACTGTCTGATAAACTATGTGCCGTTCTCCCCGTATAAAACAATATTGTCTCTCTTCCGTCAGTGACGGTTGGCTTTTCACTCCCGCCTTTGAGTGAGGCCGTTTAGAGCAACTAAACACATTTGATTTCAGACGTGGTCAGTCAACACATCGCAAGAACCGTCTCTCAGCGACCATAAATCAACCTCAAACATGCAGGCGACACATCAGCCACAACAACTATTGTTGTGGAGCTCCTCTGCTCCAAAATGGACAAAAAATCAGTGAACACAGCTTCAGATCTGGACATGTGGATGTGGCAGATATCTTACTCCTGTCAGGTTTATTTCTGCATATCACTTTTTACCCGTTAAATCCATTTCAATACTGATCTGTGTCACTTCTGAGCAAGAAAAATCTGAGTTTGGTCACTTTTACCAGGCAGAGTTACCTGCTGGTGTGTCAAGTATCAGCATTAGATTAGAACCAAATATGACACCAAAGGTAATGTAGGCAGTATCACTGATACCAAAATCATGACTGTATCCGTGTGTTTGCTGTGAGAGAAGGAGCTGAATATTTTCTTCTCTGTGAAATCAGAAAAATAGCACACTTTCCCTTTTGCACCCACTTCCTCTTTGACGTTACTCCCTCAGCCCCCCGGGGGCGAAGACAATTTTTAGGTCAACTTTTCTCCTGCTCCCCCTGCTTCCTTCCACCTACCTTCACTCCTCATTGCCAGTGTGTGTGTGTATGTGTGTGTTTATTAATATTAGTCTGTTTTTATCCATGAAGCATGGGGAGGGGTCATTTTCATCATCTGTGGCGTCTCCTGCCTCCTTGTGTGGCTGACCTTACGTCGGGGAAACACGGTTTGTCGGTGGATTCGAAGCCTGTGTGGAGATTAGCATAAATTAATTGCCAGGAATGCAGATGGAGCACATACAGGAGATGGAAATAAGGCTTTCACTCCCACTGAATAGTCCTTTATCTCACTCATCATCTAATTGCGCAGATCCATAAACTGGAGCTTGTTGCGTTCTCCTCACTCTCACACACATCAACAGTGATTAATTAATTTTCAGGATTCAAAGAGTAGCCAGCACCAGCGTCCTGATTGTGGACTGGATGGGTGTCACAGCTAATGAGTTGCATGTTAATAGAAGCTCCTCTCTGAAGTGCCTGACAGTGAGGAGAGTTTCCTCGCCGCCGTTAATCGGGCGCCGTTGTGTGTGAGAGCTGGCAGACATTCAACACTTCCTCAATATTAGTTAACACAGTTGATAGAGTCTGTTGATCTCACAGGATGATCAACAGACAGATAAAATGTAATTAGACTCCGGCCAGCTCGTTAGTTATCGGCGGTGAAGAGGTGATTAAAAATGTTTAGTTCAGAATTCACTGTTAGATTCCTAAAATTTAATACTAGAATAGTTTGACATTGTGGGAGTGACTCACACACAACACACTAATTGGAGGTTGTGCGATTGCATACAAAGTGAGTGGAAAGACATGAGATGTGAATTTGTCCGGGGCGGCAAAAAGTGACGCATAGACTTGTGTTTCAGCTAAAACTTTTGCTTTCATGCGGAGGCTTTGTGAGTCTGAACGTACAGAGATGGAGAAGAGAGAGACTGGAGGGAAATAACAGAAGCAGCTGGGGCCAGTTTCACACAGATAGACTTTGATTATGGCTCAGATATAACTGATAGTCAGACTTCAGATAGACGTCTTAATTCATCCATTGCACAAAGCTGTGTACTTCTTGACTTCTATTAAAGTCTTAACTTTACGAGATGAGGAAAAAAATCGATACCACTCTCATATCTGTCTGTTCCTTATGAAGCTGGAGCCTGGAGGCGATTAGCTTAGCCTGGAAACACTGGAAACAGAGAGAAACCGCTAACTTGGCTCTGTCCTAGTTTCTCAGCGTCTTTATATCACTGTGAGGTTGCTAGGCAACCAGGCTAGATGTTTTTCTCCTGCTTCCAGTCTTTATGCTAAGCTAAGCTAAGCTAAGCTAGTGGCTTCCTTGATTGTACTTACGTATTCACGTCAATCTTCTCATCTAACTCTCCCAAAATGTCAAACTATTACTTTAAGATAAATTCATTCAGTTTTACTACGTGTCATCTGACTAAATTAGGTTGAGATTTACTCATGAGATACTGTTTAATTTAGATTCACATAACTTTATTGTTTGGAGCTTCCTGTGAGGAAGTCATCAACACAGACACAATCATACAAAACAAAACCAATGTAAAGAATTAAAAATGACAAGAATGTGAATTACAAAACTTACATGATGAATTTAATCCATATCAGCATCAAGCCTAAAGGAAGAAATGTTTGTTTGTCATATGCTCAACTTTTATTCAAGTTTCAAACCAAATAAAATAACTACTTCATGCCAAAGTCTTAAAATATTGTAAAGCAATTTAGGACACAGTATACACAACAAATAACTGACATTTGAGTGATGAATGAGTGAAATCATGTTAACATAAATTGCAGCTGATTTTTAACAAGCTGACAAATAAAAGGTTTAACTTTAGTTAGTTGTTACTTTATTGTGCCACCGTCAGGAGAATCAGCCCCAAACTTGTGCAAAATGACGTGCATGTAGGCAGCTAAAGAAAGACTCAAATCAAATTCAACTGTGATAAACAATAACTGCAGCTTGAGGCTGATTAAACTGTGACATGGCTTATGTAGCATATCCGTCATCATTTTTGTTAGTTGTAGCATTCAAGAGAACAAATGATGTTTACATAACTACCTCATGGTAAGTTACTGGGAGAAAATAAGCAATAATAGTAATAATGGAAATAATATTAGAGACCAAACCACCAGGTTTCAACTGAAAATTGTGTAAAATTGTCTGAAATGACGACAATGCTGCTGCGAAAGCTATAACTGGTAATAGCAGTGATGTCATCTCCTGTGTGTGTGTGTGTGTGTGTGTGTGTGTGTCTTCAAGCATCTTTAATTATGATTTATTGTTTTCATTTTTCACTTCCAACAAAGCCAAATTGTCTATGGGCAATTAAATCCCAAAGTCTTCAAAGACATCAGCGGGCCTGTATGGTTTATGGTAAAAGTGCAGTGTGTGTGTGTGTGTGCGCGTGTGTCTGTGTGTGTGTGTGGGGTGATCCACAAAGAGACGACATTTGGGCAAAGCAGAGAAAGAGAAGGAGGGAGATATGAAAAGTTAATGACACGTAAATGAAAAATGGAAAAGCTCATAAGGAGAAGAAAAGAGAAACAATGCTAATGAATTTTGCAGTGGATGTATGACTCTGTGTGTGTGTGTGTGTGTGTGTGTGTGTGTGTGTGTGTGTGTGTGTGTGTGTGTGTGTGTGTGTGTGTGTGTGTGTGTGTGTGTGTGTGTGTGTGTGTTTGTTTGTTTGTTTGTGTGTGAGATGTGTTTGAAGTATTTATAGATATTGATTCTAACCGAGGATGTTCTTCATGTTTCAGTGTTGAGTGTTTGAGTGAATGTTAACAGGACTCACTCGTGTCCAAGTGAGCAGATTTTCTTAATACACTTGCTTAGAAATAAGAAGTGTTACTCACAAGCTAACATCCTCTCCAAACTGTGGATACAAACAGTCACCACAGGCTCTGTTCACACTGCAAAGCTTCAGTGGTCAGTTACACAACAAAGAGATAACAGGCAGGAGAAAACTAAATCTAAGAAAACAAAAATTCAAGTTGCAATGACTAAAAGTGACGTTAGTGCAAAACAGTTGATGCTGGTCAGATGACTGGATGTACCTTCTTAAAATGATTTACAATAAGTACATTATATTATATTAAAAAAATGAACACAAGATAAATTGATTAATAAAAAACACAAGATGAACAGATGAACCTCATCACTCTATAGATGTTATTGTCAGGATGTCGGTCCGACTTTCACACTGAAATACTTCCACAAATACAGCCAGTCATCTTTTTCATCTATTGACACATTTTTGTCAGCTTCATCTGCACTTTAGATGATTGCAAACCTGCTAAAGGTTAGCTTATCTTATCTTATTAGTGCATCTGTTAGGACAAGGACAACCGATACTTTAAAAAGAACAGTGAAGCTTGTTGGACAAACCAACATGTTTATGCCTTCAGCTGGAACGGAGTCAACATTTAGAAACTAAAAGGTGAACCAGAAGATTTCTTAGCATCTGGCAGAAACAGGGATTTAAAGGCACCCTGTGCAGTTTCTGACCTCTAGTAGGTTCAGTACACGTCTGACTGAGTTTGGTTTATTCTGAGCAGCTGCTTCCAGACTTCAGTCTCGATGAAAACTGACTTTGTGAGACGTGAGGCTGATAATAAGGAGGTCCAAATTAGAGCTGCAACAATCGGTCATTTAATTAGTTGATTGACAGAATCAGTAGCAAGTACAAGGAATTCAGTGTCAACAGAAAAAGCAATAAACATGAACATTAAACAATAAACATAAACACAAATATAACAGTGAAAGAAAGAGAAGGACAATATTTTCACAAAGATTCTGTGTAATGGAGGCAGAATATGTGTTTGTGTATTGATATGATAAAAAACTGTGTGCAAAAAAGCAGAATATAAATAGAAGTATTAATACCAACGTAGATGTAAATATATATCTGAGTGTAAATGAAGTGTGTGTGTATTAACAGGATATATAATGTACAGTTAACAATTAAAAAATAAAATCTACAGTATATACACATCTGCACAGTGCAGACAGACAGAGACACATTATACACAATAAGATTCATAGTTTTAGTACATTTCTAAACAACAGTGTCAAACATTTGCTGGTTTCAGCTTCTCACATGTGAGTTTTTGAGGCTTTTCTTCACCATATATGAGAGTAAACTCAATATGATCGAACAAAACAAGACATTTGAAGACGTCACGTTGGGCTGTGGGGAATTGTAGCATTTTAAACTATTTTCTGACTTTTTAGACACAAAACAATCAACCTTAAAAATATTCGTCACTTGCAGCCATTTTCTACTGCAGTAAAAACATCAGATATATGTCACATATCAGGAAGTTTCAGCAGCTTTTTGAACACAGATGCAGAGTATATACTCCAGGAGTGAAACTGAGAGGGACAGGACAGAGCGAAGGATGTTCTGCAGATCCACAAAGTAATAAAAGAATTTGTGAAATCTGCAGGCCACAGCAGCTATAAGAATGAGTTTTCTGCTGGTGATCTGTCCTCCTTAGAGTCACTTTCCTCCACTTTTCTCCGCCTGAGATCAAATCTGCTTCAATCTGCTCAGACTAAAGTTTAAACGGTTTTCCAAAGAAACTACACAAAGAGGTTCTGGGCTTTTGTACAGTACGTGTTGTGTGTGTTGCTGTTGTTGTGTAGAGAAGTCGTTGTTTCGTCCAGTGTATTCTGCACTTTCTGGATATTGATTGTACTTTGTGTGTGTTGTAGATCGCGGTCGATCAGCGGAGCATCCTCCGGTCTGTCCACCAGTCCTCTCAGCAGTCCCAGGGTAAGTGTCCGTCCCTCCCACGCACTCATTGGTTTCCCACAATGCAACCTCACCCACTGGCTCCGCTGGTATGTTGTTACGCTCACACACAAGATATCCATTCACCTCAGCCTCTCATCAGCGGCTCATACACACCACTGCAGACTTCATCATAAACCTGTGTGACGTACGGTAGAGCCAGAAACTGAGAGTTCATGGAGCAAGTTATGGTAGCTCCAAGATATGAAGAGGGGTTTATTATAGTTCTGTTGGGAAAGCTGTTTGGGAAATATAGGAAAAGTAGGAGATAATAGAGAGGAAGTGGATTCACCAAAATGTAAATTACTTAAAGGATCAAGCTTGTGTTGTTCTATAGTTTCCTTATTGTTAACAAATGTCATGAAAAGACCGAAACCAACAATGTGTTAGTTCATCCAAATGAATGATAAAGTTGCTCCATAACTGCTGGATGTGGAAATAAGCAGCTGTTTGCTAACAAGTTCAACATATCAGCTGAACAGATGATGATGTGTCAGAGTTGGTCACTACTTGATTCTGATGAAAACTAGTGGACAAAACATCAGTTAGTGAAGGTTTAACAGCTTTGCTTTTGTTTTTATTTTGACATTAATCATAAAGTTAATCACATCTGTGGTAAAGGCTCACTGGTTACACTGGTGTGTCTGTCTCCAGTCGTACACCCACCACCAACTAATAAACTGCAAAGTATGAAAGAGTCTCCTGTATGAAGAAGTAATGGATTTACACAGTGAAAAGCTTCATTATCATGACTTGTTATGTCAGACTTAAAGCCCTTCCACACCAACGCTATATGATTATAAAATATGAAAATGTAAACGCTCCGAGAACCAGAAAATGAACCTTCGGCTGCAGTTCCTCCTCTCATCAAGGTTGTGGTTTGACCTTGCTGTGAACGGCTTTTAAGCCAGGCTGTACTGTACTTCACACAGCTTTAGATGAAGTGGGATCAGATCCATCGGAGGCCAAACTCCAGATGAGATCTGGTGATTAATGTCCCCACACAACAGATTCTCATGCAGCCGCAGATTAGCTGAAGAATCGATCCATCACTCTCAGAGAAAACGCCTGAAAACTGCTGCTGCAGAGACAAAGCAGAGAGGTTAGCGTTGCAAATCAACCTGCAGCTTCCATGTGTAGCTTTTTATTGTTTTTCAGTAAAGCCATGCATTTTTTAAAGCTAACCCTCAGCAAGGACACCGGCTATGTATCATTAAACATTCGCTCTCTTGCACAGGCACGCAGAAACTTTTATTTTATAATGAATCTCATTGTTCTATTCTTCAAGGCACATTATATTCTCCTTATCTGAACGCAAACTGAAGAGGAGGCAGATTTTAGTCTTTAGTTCGTTTCATTATGTAGTGTTTAAAAAGTAATTAATAAAAGTCATTGAGCCTCATGCAATAACAGTTTTGTTTTCTTCCTGAAACCTTGACTTGTTTCTGTGAGGTTTGTTCAAATTCAACAAACTCTACAAACTCCAAACATTTGACATAAATCGCTCGTTTCAACCCTTGTAAGATTTGAACATCGGTATAATCGACACTCTGAACTGCTAAAAGCTGCATGTTCTGAAAGCTTCATTCATAAAAAATGTCACTTGTGATGTCACAGCTTGTATTGTGATTTGTATTCATGTCTTGCTGATACAGAACAATTACAACCAGCAAAACAACCAGAGTGATCAAATCAATGAAAATGTATTTTGTTTGTTTATCAATACATGTTGTGACATCACTAAGGCTCAGAATGTCCCATCAACATGGTTGTTATATCCCCGGAACACAGACGATCTCCTCTACACATTCATATAAGGAGATTTGTGCTGGATTGAAAACGTCAGGACATAAAGACAAAAAATGACATAATTAACTTTTAATGAAGCATGACGTTGGTTCAGGCAGAGCACTGGAATCAGCTGATTGGCTTCTGCTGTTTTCAACATGCCTCTCATCCACAGCTGTGGCTGGTAACATCCAGTCACATTCATGCAGGTGTACCCTGCAGACATTTTAACCAAACACTGTCACAATACACTCAGCTGATTTGTGCTCTTGCCAACACATTTTGCTGCTGCAGCTCCCTCCATCACCCCAACCTCCTCCTCATGTGGTATATTTCATATTGTTGATTTCAACTAAGATTTATCGATCGTGTGTATTTATCAGGAGGATTAGCTCTCTGAGCAGAGTCCTCATTGCTGCTCGAATTCTTTGAGAGAGTCAAACTATAAAAGATCATTCCCTGATTTAAGTGTCTCTGACTGAAGATTTTTAGTTAGTTTTCTAAAAGAAAGTCTCCTAAAACCTGTATAATACTATTCATGATGGCATTTCTGAATAGCCTAACTTGTCCTGTAAAAAACAATATATGGCCTCCCAGGGTGACACATACAGTGACTCTGCCTTCAATCTATAAATAAAGGAAATTACAAACGAGCAGAAACACCCTCGGTTTCAAGGGGTTGATTTTCATTTCAGTGGATTTTGGCAACATATTAAAAATCCAAATTGTATCACACACACCGGCTGTGTCATCCAGTGATTACACACATCAGGATACTGTCGTGTTTTCCAGCCTCCTATGTGTGTCAGCTCGTCATAAAAGCAGCATTTTTATCACATTTTATCCCCGGATCGGCACATCCTGGCTACTGTAGCTTGACGATATCTCATGTCTGAGTGAAGGCTTTGTGTTTGCTACAGGTATCATATGACGCGACACGACAGCCAGTATGTGTTGCACTGAAGGCTTCTTAAGTCATACAAGTGTTTTTATTCCTGTGTAGAAAAGCAGAATCTGTGTTTTAGTTTTAGTTTAATTTAATTTGCACCAAGAGAAAATACAAATGGTTCTTGCATGAGGCTCATTCTGTGATCCGGTAAGAAGATATTTAATGTTTGTGATTCCATTGTTACCACACAGACACACACCTGTTCTGTTCTTTTAAATGACATAAGAGTTTCACTTGATGTAAAGCAGTCGTCACACATGCTCCATAATGCTGTCATGACAACAGACAGACTGAGGTCTGTTCTGCTGCTGCAGTTTGTTCAGCTGTGGGTTCACACTGCTCTGACCTGTCGTATCAGTTACCTGGTCATTCATTCCACAGCATCGTGCATCAGCACTACGACAGTATGCATGCACTCTGGCCGCTTTCCCAGGTGGAGGGTGAAGCTAAATCTGTTAGCTTTCAAGCTGGTTCACTTGCTGGTATTTAGGGATGCACCGATGTATAAGGACAGTCATCGCTCTGCTAGACCTAAAAGGACAAAAACAAAAAGCTCAATCACCAATTGACAGAAACAGTTTGATTATGAACAAAAACTGACACCATTGGATGAAGTTGAAACATTAAAATGAACTAATTATCAATCCTGATTATGATGTCAAATCTGTCAAAGAGAAAACGTTCTTACTGACAACAGGAAGGCTAATTTTAGGGAGTCAGACATGACTTTCAGTTGGAGGAATGCACATTAAGCTGGATAAATGTAAACTAGAATGCACACATATGTATGTATGATAAGGCTGCACAACGTTTTATCTGCATCTGGATCCAAATCTGCAGCACACAGTTATTTTCCCATGGTTCAAGAAATATTTACAAAAAACACGTAACAAATAATGTTAAGAAATGTTTAGAAAACTTTGTGGCTGGGTGCCAAAAAAGAATCACTCCTTCCTTATGGTCCAACTTTCCACCTAATTTTTGATGTTGAAGTTGATTGGACAGTCTGAGAAAGGTCTAAAATCTAACAACACTTGTAGTATAAAGAACAATTGACCAGCACACACACACAACATACTCAGTTCTCAGTTCTTGACACTAATACAAATAAAAGGAGGAAGTAATAAATGTCAAATGTCAAAAAATGTGTTTTTTCAAGTGAGAATATTTTAAAGAGAATAAAACTTGTGGAAGCAGAACATCAAACAGTCTGAATCAACACTGGTCAATGTTTTTCAGAGTGACAGGAAATCCAGTCTCAGGTCAGCAGTTTTGATCTCGGTGCATCCCTACTATTAATGCGTCATGAATGCTTCACTGCTGCCTCCTGATTGGCTAATCACTGTGCTAATCGCATGTTCTGTTTTCTTTCTTTCTTGCACTCTCACCACTTCCTGCCTGCTCCACCTCTCAACTCATCTGCCACGCTCCTTTTTTATTTCCTGGTGTGTTTTTTTTTTTTTATGGGAATGATCCTTTATTGGGCTGTGGTGTTCCTCTGGCTTTCTCATTGGCTGATTCTGCCGTCATGTCAAACGGTGCATGACCAATCACAGCCCACCCGGCGGTTTTTCATCCCGCCCCAGTCCCCCGACCTGTGTCAGTCCCCCAACTGCAGCCCCACCCACTCCCCTGAGGTCCGCCTTAACGGGGTGGGGCCCCGCACGCCCAACTCCTACCAGCCAAAGATGGGGTCCCCCCTCATGCACCCCCGCACGCAGACCCTCCCCGCCAAGCCCAAAGTGTCCGAGAAGCCCCTGCAGACCACCAGGTCCAACCCGCTCCCCAACACAGCCCAGACCCCCAGCACCCCCAAATCTGAGCCCTCCACACCCTGCCAGCCTCTGGCTCCCTGCATCCCCAACAGCCCCCGGGTGAGACGCCACCCCCCCCTCACTGTCCCACCCAAACTCTCCATCCCCCTGTCCCCCGTGCCTCCTATGTCGCCCCTGCGCCGCCACCACCTCCACCCTGACCACAACGGCAAATCTGTCCCCATCACGCAGGTGACCCCCCACCCCTCCCCCAGAGGGAGCCCTCTCCCCACCCCCAAAGGCACCCCGGTGCACACGCCCAAGGACAGCCCAGCTGGCACGCCCAGCCCGACGCCGCCGCCCAGCCCCTCCATCGGGGGCATGCCATGGAGGACGCGCCTCAACTCCATCAAGAACAGCTTCCTGGGCTCGCCGCGCTTCCACCGCAGGAAAATGCAAGGTAGCGTGGGAGAAAGGGGAGGGGGAGGGGGAGGGGGAGGGGGAGGAAACTTCTGTTTATGATTTATTCACATCAGATCCTTATGATATTATCTCCTTCTTATCTGTGTGATAAGCGAATCATTGGAGAGTGTTTATGCATCAGACTGTATCCTGTAGCTCAGGGGAACACAGCACAGATCATCTGTTTGCTCCTAATAGCTGCGTTTAGCTCAGAGTTCATCTGCTGCCAGCATTATCATGAGAAACAGCCGCCTCTGGCCTCCACAGACACAAGATAACTAGCTCATTACAGGAAGTGGAAAATTGACCCTTTTTCTTTCTTTTTTTGCTTCCCATAGCTACTTTGATGTTGTTGCATTAAATCACTCCAGACAAACCAATAATCTGAGAATAATCTCATTTAAACTGACTGATTATATTTTTTATTGAATCTGAAATAGCATGTAGTGAAAAACAAGACAAACAGAAGTATCTGTATGTTCACCTTTTCTACAAATCTGCCTTTTTGTACTTAATGAAGACAGCAGTGAGTCAGTGTTGATCACAGGAGGTTAACGTTGAACTAACTCTGTGACCTTTGACCTCTACTTGTGTCCACAGTTCCCACGCAGGAGGACATGTCCAGTCTCACCCCAGACTCTTCTCCAGAGTGAGTAACGCAGCCACACACCACAGTCTGGCTCTGAACATGTTGTTTTAACATAAACAGTAGAGAACTGCTGTGTTTATGGAAACTTGTTTTATGATTTCCACATGTATGGATGGAAGTTGGTTTAAAGGTGCAGTGTGTAGAATTTAGTGGCATCTAGTGGTAAATTTGCAGATTGCAACCAACTGAGTAGCACCCCTCCCCCCTCCACTTCCAAGCGTGTACGGTGGCCACGAAAATTGCAAAAAACGTGAAAGGCCCTCTCTAGAGCCAGTGTTTGGTTTGTCTGTTCTGGGCTACTGTAGAAACATGATGGTACAACATGGCGGGCTCCGTGGAAGAGGACCTGCTCCCTCTGTAGATATAAAGGGCTCATTCTAAGATAACGAAAACACACAGATTCTTATTTATACACTAATTAAAACATATAAATATTATATTCTATTTCTGCCAAGTCCGTTCAGCTAGACGCCACTAAATCCTACACACTGGACCTTTAATGATTAATATTAATAAAACAAAAATTTAAGTAAAAATCAGATTATATCTTTCTTGCACCACAAACTATGTAGTTAATTTATTTATTGATTTCTTTTTATGACTTTGGCAAACTCTGGAACATTAATACCACCACAGTTTACATAGGATCTGGATGGAAGTTAGCTGATAAAATCTGTAAAAGTAGGATTAGCTGCTCGTTAAAGGATTAAAAGCCGAAGATGCTCCAGTGTAAAAATGTTAGAAAAAGGCGCAGTGATGCCACACAAGTATATTTAAGGTTTGGTTAAAGTTTGATAACACACCTGGTTAAATTCTGAGCTAACTGCAGGTCCCAGGCTTAAAATTAAAGACTCCTGAGAAGGTTATGGTTAGGGTTAGGCAACCTTATCAGACTTTATACCACATACATCAAAGGTATAGAAATGATTCTTTATATTGAGGGAGCTCAGAGCTCTAGAAACATACATACACTCTTATTTCTGTGGTAAACTTTCCTCTTTACATAAGAAGCATCACAACATAGCGTCGCCGCCTCTTTGTGCAAAGAGACAAACGGTGAAATCACATCTGGTGTTTAACTAGTTTAGATTGTTTGTTAAAGCGCTGCAGGGCTACATGAGGATGCTCACATGAAAGAGTCAAACACAGGAGGGGAAATGTTTACATCACACTGAGGATTATGCAGATATTCTTCCTCATATTTGAGTTATATTTAGTGAATTTCACTGCCTCACAGTAACAGAGATATACTGTAAACTGGGCAACTTGGATAACAAGAACATGCATTAAGTCTCATAACAGCATCAATATTAGTGAGAGTGCTGCATAAATAACAATCATCATTTATGAGTTATTATGTTTTGAAAAGTTTAGTCTTTATTTTTGGCAAACATTCTCTCTTCTCTAGGATCAGGCCAGAACTAGCTGTGTTCAAGTTTGTTGAAGTACAATGTTGAAACATTTCTACAACATTTAAATTAGCTTTTTCTCACCATAAATAACATCAAAAAATCTTTGTCTGTTTGAGTCATGGTGTGTCCGTCTCCTCCCTGCAGACTGGCTAAGAAGTCGTGGTTCGGTAACTTCATCAACCTGGAGAAGGAAGAGCAGATCTTCATAGTGATCAGAGACAAACCTCTCAGCTCCATAAAGGCCGATATCGTCCACGCCTTCCTCTCCGTAAGTCTCCTTCTTCCAGTTAATCCACTCGTATTTTAGCCAGCTCACACTTTTTGTTTCTGGTCATTATGTTTCTTTTCCTGTTTCTCTGTTCTGTTTACTAGCCTCACAGTTTACAAAAAAAAGTCTTTCTTCAAGATACAAAAGCAAGACTGGTGGAAACCATTAAGGGTTAGGAGGGAAATTCATATCCAATCTGCTGTTTTCAGAGGAAATAAGAATCAGACTCAGAGATCACACAGCTGGAGTTTGTCTGAAGGTGTAAACTGTAAAGTTTCTCAGTCGGCTGGTGGAGTAACTCTGTCTTGTCAGTTGTCTTCTTGCAGTTTTCTTCCCTGATTGGAAAATTCAAAATGCTTTGACACAGCAGACTGAAAACCTGACTGAGCGTTTTCAGGTTCAGTTTAGCCTGAATCTGCCTTTTTTTCTCCCACATCCAAACAGCTCAGCTCTGCAGAAAGACTTCTACTCTATCAGAGAGGACAAAAGAGGGAAGATCACTCTGAATGTCACTCTTAGATTCTACAGTCCAGCCTCTTTAAAGAGCTTTCTACCCTCATTGATATAAACGAGGGCGACAAAATATTAGAAAATTAAATTAAAAATGTTCTGAACGGTAGCACACATGAGCTTTCCAGCTGAGGTTTTCCTCTTCCCTGCAAGCACTGACATGTTTGTCTTGTCTTGGCTTTTGAATCCAGCAAACAAACCTCAGAACTTTCACTCCGGCCCTGTTGGAAATGTATGAATTTGTAAAGCAGTTGTCCTGCATACAAACAGCCTGACTGGACAGATGCTAACCCAAATAATCGTAATTAGCCCACTTAGCTAGACAGCTGTAGCAGTCTAAACAGCTTTAAAACATACATGCAAATGTCAAGATCAATAATTTGAAAAGCTGTTAAACATCAGATCTGGAGCGATGAGGAGACTGTAACACTCCTCACATGAATACATGAAACTAACAGAAATCCATCATGTTTTCCACAGTTTTCCATCATTTGAGCTTTGCCGCTCTTTTAATGACGTTATCTCGTTGTGTCGTCTTCTTCTGCAACAGTTTAATGGCACCGACTGGTGAATTAGTGCCACCAGCTGTTTATCTGCTAATATTCACACAACAGCAGCGGATGGAAACAAACATTAATTCACATTTTCTTTGCTGCTTGTCTGGAAATTTGGTTCAAATTTGCGTTACATTTGTCTGGAAACCAAGCTACCATCTGTCCTCAGCTTCAAGGTACCAGCACAAGTTTATTTACAGGAGGTGTGTTTCCATCCAACCTTTTTAATGCGCTTTTTCAATTTGTGCATAAAAAATGTGAGTTGAAACGCTAGAAATTCTAAAAAAGTCGAAATATGGCCAAAAAAAGTTTTAATGCTTGGATGAGGTGTATCGATAAAAGCAAAATGTGACAAAGTGCAGATTTAGTGAATAAATGATGACGTACAGGAAGCATGTGACTTAAATGTCCCCAAACTCTGTTCTTGGTCTGTGGGCAGCGTTCAGTGTGTGTCTGTATAACTGACACAGAGCTGCTATCAAAACGCTGCCAACAACAAGAAGCTGTGATGTCAGCTGTTTGTCCATCATGCTCTCCATCAGCAGGATGTGATGTCACGTTTTCCATCACTTCAGCTCTGAGTGTGACGCTCCATTAATTATATATTTTCTTCTTTTTGTGTTTTACTCGACAGGAGAATCAGCCACCAACTGTTTACTTTGATGCACTCAACATTCAATATTTGTAAAACAGTAGAGGATGAAAAACAAACATTAATTCACATTTTCTTTTATCAATTTTCTAAAATTTCAGTTAAAATTTGACTGTCAGCTGTCAATCAAACATGTCCACCGGCCTGCCCACCAAAGGCTTTAAGACTAAAGGAGCATTTCTGATGTATCTCCAAAGATCGTTTATTCTTCCCTTTGATTATAAAAGAATATAAACAATCTAAAATAATTTCTACATGATTTCTGACTGAAAATTGTCCAGTTTCAGTTGGACTTCAGGTTACTGTACAGTGATACGTTTCAGTTTACAGTACAGTAGTTCCATGTCAGGAGGACGGCAGCATCATGTGCAGCAGACTGCTGTCTGTTCACGTCTTGTCGTCGGCGTTGACTCCGACGCTGATGCTGCAAAACGCCATGACATGTTTAAATGTAACAGATCCAACACTCGTTCTCCTCTCCTGTCTGTTTCTCTTACAGCCAGGCTGCCATCTTAACTGATGCAGAAGTTGTCTGTGTTTCTGCTGACTCAGTCTGCTCACTGACACCACCTCTCTGTCTCCCCCTCAGATCCCCAGTCTGAGCCACAGCGTCATCTCTCAGACCAGTTTCCGGGCAGAATACAAGTCCACAGCCGGTCCGACGGTTTTCCAGAAGCCGGTCAAGTTCCAGGTGGACATCACCTACACCGAGAGCACCAGCGCCACCAAGGAGAACGGCATCTACTCCGTCACCTTCACCCTGCTGTCAGGTAAACACCACAGACAGTATGAGTTCATCACAGAGCAGGAAGGATTTATTTGTTGATTTGCAGGTCAAATGAAGTCTAAATGTTTGTGTCAAAGTTTTTTAGCTGTTAATTAATCAATGGAACAATTTTGATAATCGATCATTTATCTTTTAATTCTTTTATCAAGCAAAGCCAAAGATTATCCTCTTCCAGCTTCTCCAATGTGTCAATTTCTTTGCTTTTCTCAGTTTTATATGTTTTGTAAACTGAAACTGAACATCCAGCTGTAACCTGAAGATGTCACTTTGGACTCTGGGAAACACAGATTACGTTTAATCACACGTGTTGAATGCAAACATCTGTTTTCACCACACTTGACATGTTGACGTGTTTTTAACAGTTTTTGGACAGCAGTGGAGGTCTACGGCACAAACTTAACAAAGCTTCTTTATTTTCTCATCAGGTCCCAGCCGGCGTTTCAAGCGTGTGGTTGAGACCATCCAGGCCCAGCTGCTCAGCTCCGACCAGCCCGGCACCCAGCCCCAGATCTCTGGTAAGTCCAGTCCCTCGCCACCCGTCCCCCGCCCCGCCTATACTCCCAACCCTCCTCCTCCTCCTCCTCTTCCTCCACGCCCTCACAGCCCCTCCCTCCCTCCGGCATCCTGGCACACTTCACAGCACAGCCACACCCGCGGCCCACCTCGCCTCGGACCCGCTCAGCTCAGCTCAGCTCGGCTCGGCTCGGCTCAGCACACTGCTTTTAGCACAAGGCATCTCCACGTGCATGTCCCCGCCACATACCATGGCGTGCACACCAACACACACTCACATACAGTACATGAGCTCTACATGTGTATTTACAGGGCTGCCTATGAGCTATACGTCATTTATCCTCAGGGTCTGACTCAGCAGAAACACACAGATAAATGTTTACACAGCTCTACATGTGAGGATTAGCTGTTTTATTTGTGCATGCAGCTTTTTCTCTGAAAGAAGTAGAAAAGTATCAAGGTGTCAGAATACGTTCATAAGTTTTACTGTATAGTGTTACATAAACAGGCCAGAAACAATCCAACAAACCTTTGAAGTCTTTGTTTTGGGCTGCCTATAGACAGATGGATGGATTTTTTTTTAAAATATGGAAGAAAAGAAAGAGTGACTGTGTGTTCTCCAGTTGTCTTTGTTAGTTCTGTTTGTTAGTGTTGCTGTTGTTGTATCTGTGGTTATTTACTTGATAATGGTCCCCTCTGGTGGTGAAGCAGAGTAACTACAACACATCCACACACTGCCGTCACACTCTTTAAAGAGCAGTTACATGCTGCACACACAGCTGCCTTCAGGATACAGATGTGTTACTGGGAGAGAACCACTGCAGTATACCAGATCTAAAGCCTGCTGTATTCACATGGAGAGTTTGGATTCTTTGACTCAGATTAGATTTAACTGAGACTACAAACACGTCAAGAAATGTCATTTACTGAGCCAAAAAAGTCTGTTAAAAAAATAAATGAAGAAAATTCTGTGTCCAGTACAAATTATTAGATTTTCATTGGAAAGATGTTTTACTGCGCTTCAGTAATAGACAAAAATAACATGGAGATTCTTTCAATGCAGGGTTGACATTTTAAGCCACGACGCACCATGAAAAGTATTTAAGGAAACCACTTCCACGTATTTCAGATTCTGCTGTCAAACCTTCATCCAGGACGCTTCAGTGGTCTCAGAGGTTTTCAAACATTGAGCCGCGTCTCGTACTCCTTCTGAGTCATTAATCAGTCAAATCTGAACACATAGACATGATACACATATTTTTAGATTCAGTGTGATTTGCACTCCTCGAAGATATCACCATTTCTGAACAGACATCAATCAATCTGCTTAGAAATCATAGAAAACAGACTACAACTTCAGAAGTTGCCTGAGAATCATCAGATTTGAGGTTTTCTTCAGTATAAAAGTAATCCAGTGACAGTTACACTGCAAACAGGAGCTGTTAACAGCTAATTCAGACTGTTAATGGAGCCATTTTATAGTGGAACAAAGAACTCCTGCACACTGACTTCTTCACTTGCAATAGGAGAAGATTTATTGGGAATGTTTCAGTACACAGACCTTCATCAGGTTAACCATGTCAATTTTAAAGATTAACATGGTTCCTTTAAATTAGTTTTTTAATTGCCACCAAGAAACACAGTAGGCAGAATGTTTTCCAGTTGAAAAATAAAGCCAATAATAAAACGGATAGTTGTACACAGCAGACATCATCTTCTACTTGGTGGAAACTTACCTCGTGTTGTGTTGTGGCTTTAAATGTTCCTTGTTTTTTAATCTCTAATCTCTAATTACAGAGTTAACACACTTAGCTAATGTCCAAAAATCCAAACTATCAGTTTAACACAAAGAACCAGTAGCACCAGTCTGGCCAGTCACTGCCACAGATGGGAACTGTTATCAGGCACTGTATGCACAACCTCAGTCACCCCCTCCATGTAGATGTGCCAATAACCCACATCTCAGTATATCTACAGTATCTATCTGATCTCTCTCTGTCGCTCTTCCTCTGGCCTGCCTCTCCATGCCTCCCTGCTTCTCGTCATCCACAGCTTCACTTTAACGCCACTTGGATGAACTGAATCACTCGCATGCTGAATGAAATGTCGACCCGGAGCTTTGCACACATACTGTTTGGCAAACTGAGCGAACGTTAGCGGGGTCAGGTTTGTCGGGATCCGTCGCCGCCAAACTCTATGTGTGCTGATGCTTCTGGGTGCCATTAACACACTACTTGAGTGTGTTTGCAACCTATGGGACTGATGTACTAAAATGAAAGCATGCTCTGTAAACTGAATGTTGCAGTAAACTCGTGAGCGAGCAAACAAACACAGAACGTGTGATTGTGTTTGCTGATCTCTTTGCAGTCAGAACCAGAGAATCTGCATGTTTGATAAAACCCACTAAACAGTTCTACAAACATATGATATGAACCTGAAGCCTCCTCTGTGTGTGTGTGTGTGTGGAAGGTTGTACGTGTGGATGCAGTGACAGACTGATTTTAAGAGGTTAATATCCACCACAGTGAATGTTCAGCCTGTTTCTCAGAGTAACCTCACCTGTCTACATTTTCTTGTGGAATTTGACCAGATATTAACACAAAAAGCAAATGACTAAGTAGCCAAAATAGCGTCTTATGTCCAGCACGCCTGATTCCTGGTCTTCTGCCAGACTTGTGGTGATTGATGTGATCGATACCATTGGCTGATACTGGCCTGAAGCTAGACTGAATACTGCTAACTGAATTCTCAGGCCAAACTGGCTCAAGTACAAAACCCAACAAAATCTAGACAAATCTTCATGACTAAAACTGTGTGCGCACAAAGCCAGCAATATGCCCTCACGTTATTTTCATCAGATTTATAAAACAATGCGTACGTATGGCTCTAAACGGATGAAGGCGCGCCCTTAATCAGCTGTTTTCATATCAAGAAGAAGAAGTAGGTCTCTGATCCTTGATCAATTTCATCATTCTTTTAATTTTAGATTAAAAGAATTTTTAGATTAAAAGAATGATGAAATTGATCACACAAAGTAATTAATATTAAGTTTATGAATGCACCTTTGATTAGCATTTACAGATGTAGACAATCATAACAATAACAATCAGTGCAACAAATGTTTGCTGTTGCTGTGCTGGTAAACTTTATGGGAGATTTAGTTTTTTGTACACTCAAACTAATTATTGCTGAACTTTGTTAAACTCAAGAAGGTTTAAAATTCTGATAGCATCTGATGCTGGTTAGTCTTAGAATATGGAAATTAAACTCCAGGAACTCCAACTCTAACTTTAACTTTGTGACTTTTGGTCTTTGACCTGTAGACATAAATCTGTCAGACCCAACAAAGATTGAAACACGTTAACAGGAACAAAGGTCGAAGGAAATGCTACAACTCAACATAAAAACAGGACTTTGTTTCAAAAGAGGAAACTGTGGAAAATGAGCTGAACATTGACTGTGTCTGGAGTTAACTCGTACAGAGAAGGAGTGCGATGTTTTAGCCACTGTGCTGCTGATGTTTAACGTCAGCTGACTGACGGTGGGTCGGTCGGGGGCCTCAGTGAGTCGGTTGGTGTTTCTGACACTGTCCTCTGCTCTCAGATGGCTCTCAGCGCTCAGCTTCTTTGCCGAGTAAATCCTCCAAGCGTGGTAAGACCCAGAGAGACCGGGAGCTCCCGGCAAAAACACCTTACCTCTGGCTTTTAACACACACTGGCAACGTGCTGGAGGCCTGTCACCAACACACCCCGTTTGCACTAACACGTGTGTGTGTGTGTGTGTGTGTGTGTGTGTGTGTGTGTGTGTGTGTGTGTGTGTGTGTGTGTGTGTGTGTGTGTGTGTGTGTGTGAGAGAGAGAGAGAGAGAGAGAGAGAGAGAATGTGTGTGTGTGAGCTGCAAAAAATACATGTTCATCTTAACAAGTCATTGACTAGAAGACAGATGAGACAACTTTGGGCTGCAACTAACAATTATTTTCATTATAAATTTACCTGTCGATTATTTTCTTGATTAATTGATTAAATTACTTGTTTTGTCTGACTTAAATTCTAAATTTTCAGTTTATTCTCACATGTGACAACAAAAAGCTGCAAATGTTAACAGTGAAGACATTTTTGCTTGAAACAATTTATCAATTATCAAAATGGATGCCAATTAATTTCAATTGACTCAATTGACTAATTGAGTGGTTGTTTCAGCTCTAATTGTGCATGACGTAATTTTAACAAGATTAACAACATAAAGTAACACTAAGGGCCCTTTGAGGTCAATTTTTGTTACGTTGCACAAGACGGAACAAACATACTGTACTCACAGTTTGTTATTCACAGTTTGTTAATGGAGCTGAGGGTCTCACTTGTGCTCATGTGGTCAAAAATGCAAAATATCAAAAGGGTTCATTCTTTGGGGAGCATGCTCAGTAAATTTCATGGTTATCTGGCCATTAGACTGTCTAAATGGTTTAAAGGCCTGATGGTGTCACTGGAAGAAGGTTTCTAAAACATTTTCCACCTGTGGGGACCATCGATATATTCAGCATTCACCAAACTGAATTTTAGACTTTAAAAGACCTTTTTCACAGTCATACTGGTCAAAGAATGATGGAAAACCAACAACTATTCATTAAGTGAATGAATTGATACCGACTGGCATTGATAAAGCTTTGTGTCACTTGTCCAAGTGTGGAACAAGCGTTTTGCAGCTAGTGGACGTTGGGGGGGGAAACACCCACTACGTCTGTGGTGCTCGCCGGCGGTACTGATGGGTGTTTTCTGATGGGTGTTTTCTGCCGTCGGGCCTCAGGGGGCAGTAATGAGCACATTATGGTTTGGAGCGCCAGAAGACGCTGCACTCAAAAACTTACTTGACATAAACCAGAAGCTTTCTCAAACTGATTTTTTTGAAGATGAGGACTAACTGGTTGGTTTGGCAAATGTACGTCTGGTTAGCCGCCTCATCTCTATTAAAGGGCAGCACACAGCAGCTTCACCAGGCTTTTTGGTAGGTTAGATTAGGACTGTCTCCCACACAGTGTATAAGACCCAAATTATATTATTCCTTATCCAACAACCTGCATACATCTGCAGAATCACGCACTGTATGCTCCTGCGTGGTTCAAAAATCCTCTTCAGAAATTGAGGCTTGCCTGTTGCAAAAACAAGAATCTTATTCCAGTAAAGTTTTTAAAGAAATCTAAACAGGAAAACTAAATGACTTGATAATTTTGACATATTTTATCGTGTGAATGTGTTTGTGTGTTTGCGGCTCAACTGACCTCAGTAACCCTTTGCATGGTAATGCTTGCTTCTTCATAAACTTTCCATATTTAAAATTCACTTAAAGAAAATATCAGACACCAGAGATGCACATGTCACTGTGTTGTCGGAGAGAAATAATGGTAAGTTATCACAAGCCTTCACTCTGACGTGCACATTTGTTACTATTCATCAGCAACAAAACAAAGGGAATAAGATGTTTCAGACTGTTTGAAGACTAACCTTGGGGATGATAAGTGATTGTGGATTAATGTGTGTACTGTGCTGTAATGTTGCATGTTTTTATTCACTCACAGCTGTTTTAAAGCATTTGCCAAAGAACCTTTGTCTTAACAGATGGATGTTGTTGTGATGGATGTTGATATGACGGAGAGTTTACAGGAGCTTTGGAAGACATTCATACAGAGAAAAACAGTCCTGTGAAAACTGCAAGAGAGCACAACAGTTCCTGCATTAAAAAAACAAAAAAAAAACAAAGCTCATATAAGACTTCAACATTATCAATTACACAAAGTTACTAAACCTCCACTACAAGAAAAACAGTCTGTGGAAACACAAAGTGGAAATTTCATCTTTAAAAAGACTAAACTTTGGAAGATACTAATTTGATTTGTCTACTTCTGAACAGATCAAACCTCATATTAGCTTTAGCTGAACTTTAAAATATTTTTTTATTCAGAACAAGGACTTTTATGCCCCATCACACTGAACACTGAACTCGTTTTAGAGATGGATCTCTTTTCTGCCAGTATGGACAGAAGAAACGAACACTAACTCCTTCAGTGTACATGTGAGCTTTAAGACAGACTCGAACAAACGTTAACCGATGCTTTTAGTGACCAAACATAGCCAAACATTTTATTAACGATAATAAAAATTTGAAAACTTGAATTCAGTTTTCTAAAATTCTATTTATCATTTGTCAGATCAATTTGGGAATCGTTCCCATTTCAACTGTTGAAACAGTTTCCTCTAAGCTAAAAAAAAACATTATTTCTTAGTAAAAAGCCAAAATTTTAAACCAATAATTGAACCCAGCCTTTCTTTTTTTAATGCTGTTATCTCACGTGACTTAAAAACCTGCTCATTTAATAAAAATTAAAAGAGACCCGGCTTAAATCTGCTGTATGATGGTCAAAATGTTGTTTTTCAGTTAATCTCTGATACTAAATGATACCTGAACTGTCTTCCAGTGCTCCCGTTAGCTCTCCACTCCAGCGGGTGAAACTGAGACTCTGAAGCCAACTGATAAAAACACAAAATCACTAATATCTTGACCTTTTTGAAACTTTTGGGATGTAATGTTACCTCACCTGTATTAGCTCCTTTTGGTGCTACTTCTCCTTTGGCCTCAACAACCCTACACCTCCCTGTGGCCTTTCCCCGGCTAAAGAGTCTCCTTTTCTCCAGCTCCACTCCTCCTCTCATCCCTCCATCACCTCCTCCTCTCCTCACGTTAACCCCATTGCTCATCTGTTGTTTGTTCTCTCTCTCTCTTTGTTTTTTCTTTTCTTCCCGTCTGTGTAGGCAGCCCGTTGAGTAACTTCTTTGACGTAATTAAACAGCTTTTTTCAGACGAGAAGAACATCCAAGCGTCCCACTCCCCTGGCGCCCCCGCCACGCCTAGCTCCCCCGCCAAGCATGCCCCCAGCAGCAAGCCCAACCAGCCCCCGCCCAATGACTCTAAATGCCCCCCTGGCAAAGACAAAACAAAGACGGCCGCCAGCAACAGGACACAGGAACAACCTTAAGGAGCGGTAGCTGTGCATGTCTAGACGAAAAGCAGTTATCAGGTCATTAAACAAGAGAACGACAGAGGAGAGCTGCTAACTTTGCCCTTTAGTTAGGAGTGAAAACAAAAAAAGAAATCTACTTTTTGCCTATAAATTTTGTACTGTATAATGGGAATGGCTATTTCAGTTTAAAAGTTAAATCAGTATTTTACAATAAGTAGCAAATGTAGCTTTGTCGTCCCTACCTTCTGTCCCTCTCTGTGTCCCGGGGGTCTTTCAGTGGGTTTGTGTCCTCCTCACATGTGTGATGGCTTGACTTGTCTCTGCCACCAGGGATCATCCATAATAACTATTAACCTCGGCGGCTCTTCGAGACCGGCCGACAGCGGCCTGCTCGCGGCCTGCCATCACCAAGAGAGTCCAAAACTGAAGAAAAGACAGAGGACCCTTCCCTTCCCTCCCCCCACTTCGCTTCACTTCCCCCTCCCCTTCTAGTCCTTTCTCCAGCTGCATCAGTAGAGTCCACTTCGCCCCACAAGACCAAACACAGACGCATCTCGGAAGAGTTGTAAAAAGAAAAAAAAGCCTTA
Organism: Scomberomorus guttatus; assembly: GCA_038419695.1. Classification (NCBI taxonomy): domain Eukaryota; kingdom Metazoa; phylum Chordata; class Actinopteri; order Scombriformes; family Scombridae; genus Scomberomorus; species Scomberomorus guttatus. Next base: position 37,023,885 of record CM076445.1, read on the forward strand.
AGACAGTGATGTTTGTCAATCTACACACACATCCCCGCTCCTCTTTTCTCTTTCTTCTATTTCTCCCACATGTACATAAAAAAAGAAACACATACTGTATGTACTCCTCGACACAAACATGACTTCTTTGCGGGATGTAATGACTTGCACACGCTGACAAACAGGAAGCGGTGGAAGAAGCAGAGACGGACGGATGGACAAACGCTGGCTGGATTGTAATTCTTTTTAATGTTGTCTTTCTTTGTGAACGGCAGGATTTTGGAGCTCGCTCTGTGGCGTTTCTGTAAATGGGTTCTTGCAGTTAAAAGGTTGCCCATAGAAGTATGATAAAGGAGGGGAGGTGATATTACATAAATGAATGATCTATTCTGTTGTACAGACTAAATAATGTTGCGTATGTACAAAAAGTGTAGTTGTGACATTATGTTTTAGAGTTGTGTTGCCATATTTTGTTTATTCCTGTGGAGGCTCGGTCACACCAGCAATTAATACGGAGAAGTTTTATGCAGAAATCATTTCGTTCCAATGGAATAACTGAAATCTGCACACACTTTTTTACGTGAATTTAACTTGGGTGAATTTGCGACCCGGAGAGTCCAAAATGGAGGAAGCTGTTTAGCTGTAATGTACCATCCAGTTTTACTTCACCTCCTCTGTTGGAGTATGAACTGCTCCACAAAAGGAGGACGATGCACAGAAAGTTATGAAACAGGGTCGATGTTACAAATACGTCTTTTGAAGTAACTGTGAAATTATTGTTCCGTTAGCAACCGAGCTAATGAGCCTGCTTTCTTACACTTAGTAAGCATTTGATTTGTCTAACTCTGAACTGCTGAAGCCTCATATTAGCGTTGACTGGACACTAAAATACATTTTTACACAGAATAAGCACTTTTGTGCCCCATTGCTTACATTGAAATGGCTGTAGAGAGGGATCTCTCTGCTGCCAGTATGGACAGGAAAAGAAGGATGTAACTGTGCGAACTTATTGTTCTGTTAGCGACCAAGCTAATGAGAATGCTTGCTAACGGGCACTTAGCAAGCTTGCTTTTTCCACCTCTTCAAAAACTCTAACGAAATTTATTTTAGGGGTCGGTAATTTCCATATGATTTTCTTTAGAGTTTCATAGAAAGAACTATGAAATTTGGTACCAATTACAGGGAAAATTATCTTCATTGAAGGAACTTTTTCCAGGTTTCAGACTTATCACAGTTTACCAGCCGTAAAGACTCTACTGGGTTACACTAGCATTAACTGGAAAATTGTCCCCATTTTCCCCGCAATTAGCACTAAGTTACTTTTTTCCCAGAAACTTGTTGGGAATTTTTTTTTATTTTTTTAAATGACAGACCTATAAAATAAAGCGCTAATGAAATGAGGTACAGTCGTGAGAACAAAATGCCAAAAAAGAGTAAACGGCAAAGTACAGAGAAAACAGAAAGCTGCTCAAAAAGTTATTGTGACTGAATGGAGGTAAAGACGCTAACCAACTAGCCCTGCGAGTACGACACCAAACATTTGGTATTTCGTAAAAGACGCACTGATGAATTTCAGTGTGCTACTTTCTGGTGTGACCAGGCCTCACAGATGAAACGTGTTTTTCCTTTTGCACTTTTGACAAGTGAATCAGATTTGGGTTCAGTTACACCATGTCAGCGCATTTTTAAGTTTTGCTCTTGTTCAGGTTTCTTTGAATTATCTGCAGGTTTCAGACAATATTGAACTGCTGTGTATATTTTTGTACTTTACTGTATTTTGTCATTTTTTGGTATTAATTTATTCTCCGTTATTTATATGAAAGATGTAGAGAATGTTTCGTCAAATTATTTAAGGATATTTTTGTCATGTTTAAGTTATTTGATGACCGAGAAATCTTGAAACGTTTGTGAGCGTTTATTCCTTTTCCCGGCTTTTGACGAAAGAAACCTTGTAATATACGTTTGGAAAAATGATTTACCGTAATTTAAGAATGTAGACGTAGCCTCTTCGAGAGGAACAAACCCTTTGTTGATAATTGTCGGCTCCTTCTCCTCTCCCCCCGTGTATGATGACTCAGATCTCACCAAACACTCATTCTGTAAATAAGCCAAGTTTACTGACAAGCTTATTTAAAAAACCAAGGGGATTCCTACTCTTAGCTTTGACCTCGTACGGTTGATTGCATGTTCAGCATTCGTCTTTTCTTTGCATGTCGTTGTTGGAATTGTTCTCCTGTTCCCTTTTTCTCTCCACATTTATTTATGTATTTATGTTCTTTATGTGCATTTCTTTTTATTTGCCTTTTGATTTTTAAATTTTTTTTTTTTCCCCCCTCTTGCCCTCTTCCTCCTTTTTGATTACTGTGCGCTCACAGTAACCGTGCAATGCATCCTCCCTACTCATTCTCTCAAAGAGGGACCTCGCTGGCGATCGGGTCGCTCACTCAGACCAGCTGGGTGGGTGTTGGGTTATCAGAGAGAAAAATTAAAGCAATACCTTTCATTGTTCGCTTTCCTCTTTTTCTACTGTGGGAATCCAGAGCACACAGAATGGACTCGGAGCACGGAGCGCTACTACTGAGCAGGATAACCACTGGCAATGTATTCCCTTGTGATGTTACTGTGAACAACTTCAGTGCTAAAGGAAATAAATCTGTTGACTTTGGAGCTGTGTGTGCACAATTTTTTCCCCACCAGTTTGGATTGTTAAGATGTTTATTCACAAAAGTATGTACATATTTTACATATTCAGAGTTGATTATCTACATGTAGCAACAGAAAATTTAAATGTACCATGTAAATGTTTTGTTTAAATCCCTTCAGACTGTAGCTTGTAAAGACAAGGAATATATGGAGCCCTGACTCGCTACTACAAAACTGCACATATTATTAATAAAAAACAAAAACACTAAAATGGACACATCAGAAGTCATATAAAGTATATGGAAATGTTTTATGTTAATTATTTTCCTTTTCAATGTAGTGTCGGATTCACCAAACCATTTTTAGCTCACAGTTTGAAGGTTTGAAATCTCTAAATAAACTGTTCTAGCATAGCTTAGCAACCTTAACTACACACAGCAGGTCTGTCAAGCTTTGGATTTCTCAGCACGCAAATAGCTCTAATAAGAGAGATACTTAGTAATAGTATGCAAAGAGTTTGGAGAGTTGTGTTTTTTTTTTTTTTTAGCCTTTCCAAAACCAAAATCATGATAAAAAATGTAAAGAATGGATAAAACTATGTATTTATCTTATATATTTAACAAATGTTACTATGCCTGGCTAACTAGCTCAGTACCTACAGTAGTAACCAAGCATTATTTCCAAGATCAAGAGTGAGTATCTTATTAGCTAACTAATAATTAATTAAAAAAAAATACTTAATTTTGTGGGATTATAGGTTACGTTAGAAAAAGCCCCATTCAGGACCGGAACATCCACCGTGTGGAAACTGGTCCTTTCACTCCAGCAATCCCAGGCAAACATGTTTCTTTAGGTAGTGTTAGATTTGCTAAACTCATCCGTTATTCTTAAATCAAATCCTCAAACTTTTTATCTTGTTACGTTAAAAGTAAAACATGCTGTTTCACAAACAAAAAGACAGAAATCTAACCTCTTTGTTGCTTGTCCAAGTGTGTTTTTCTATAGTAGGCATTTAAACATGTTAGAGCAAAATAACTTTTATATTTGAGACTTAGCTTTAGCCTCAGTCTTTTTGTATAACATGTATGTAGCAATTAAGTGTTGATTTAAGACCCTTTTGCACGTTTCCTGTTTTAAAATGACGTTGCTGGAGACAATTTTCAACCAACTCGCCGAGTTAGGTGGAGCTAACATCAATTAGCTAACTGCCAGCAACAGTTAGCATATCAGCCAACAAAGTCAACAATCAGCGACTAAACTGAGAAGCTGCTTTTGTCTTTTTCTGGCTGAAGTCAAGAACACATACCAAAAGTTGCTATGAATTTCGATAATCTGCCACCACTGAACTGCGTATGTGCCGAGCCCCTGAAAAATGTTTCATAAGAAACCAAAATGCAATTTTTGGTCCAAGACTGCCAGGAACATAATTCTGTTGGAGAGCCACTAAATACTTTACATTTTTTGGCATATCATAAGAGCTTGACTCTAAAGTGCTTCTACATATTACATGCAATTAAAATCTCCGAATTCAACGAACAATACTGAGGACGTAACCTCAGTGTCTTTAAAGGAAGCTTCAGCTTTGGTTGGCAGGAACTTATTCTATTAAAGTCATGAGAAATGTGTTTGTTGCTGCTTCTAGTCCTTCAAACTACTCATTTACATGTTTTTACAGTGAATATAGGTGAATATAATAAGTAAATGAGAGCATATCTAAGGAATATTTCTCAGAACTCTTCCTCATTCTGTGGTGCCAATGTACAGTTTGGAGAGTTTAATCCTTAAATATACAAGTTAAAATCGTTTGGTGAAATCCAACAGTGAATGGAAAAAGGAGAATATCGAGTAGAATATCGAGTACACTTTGATGTACTTTAAGTGAGAACTGATATGAAGGCTTTCGCTCTGCTGTGATTATATGTGATATGTTAACAGGACTCTGATGCAGCTTTGGTAAAGTTTGTTAAATTTTTTTGTGGCCTGAGGTAACGTCTGAGTTTTTAAAATCCTGACACAAGTGAAACCTCAAAAAGATTCATGAATAATTTTGTCGTTATGCCTGTCACAGCTTACTAGCACCAAAGGTGATGTCTTCAAGTCGCTCTTTGTCTGCTCAACAAAGAATCACAAATATATTTGATTTACAGTGACAGCAAACAGAAAATACTCAAAGTGGAAAAACTGCAACCAGAATGATTGTTAATTTCACTTGATACATGACTTAATCAGTTATCAATTATCAATATCTAATTGATTTGGACCATCTCTCTTCAGCTGCAGAAATGTTCACTTGTGTCAAGATTAATAAATAAGAGAAAAACTTTGTTCAAACAGACGATGTTTGCAGTCTATTCTTCTTCTACCCTAATTCAACTCAATTCCATTTTATTTATATAGCGCCAAGTTATCTCAGGGCACTTTTCACATAGAGCAGGTCTAGACTTTACTCTTTACGCTACACTAATATGTTCTCCCTAAGAAGACTAAGGTAGAAATACTGTATATGGCTACTATTCCCAAACACACGTACACCTCTTTTTAAACACACAGTGTGGCTGAATGCAGTGCAGGCCTGCAGTGTGTCTACTCTCGACATGCTGAGTGAAGGGTGTAAAGTCTGTGGATGAGTGTGACCTCCAGATCCCTCAGGAGGACCGGCTGTTTCTGGTCCTGTCCTGGCCCAGATCGAGCGCCTGTCCCTGGGCAGAGCAGCTCCTGACTGACTCCTCCCAGCAGCAGGCGGTGGAAGTCCTCTCTGTCCAGGAGCCGATCCATGTTCTGCAGGAAGAATCCTTCACAAAACCTGCAGAGTTCAGCTGCTCCGTGATGCTGCAAACACAAACACACATCATGTTTCAGTACATTGAATGTGATAAGCTTCAGACAGTACTGAGTAAAAATAGAAACTGATATGAATAGTTGCTTTGTTATTAACAAGAACATGACTGTCAGGTAATACACTACGACGGAGTATTAGGGCCACACTGAGGAAAAGACTTCTGAGATTTTGAGAATAAATTGTAATTTAATGAGAATAATCTCTTATTACGAGAAAAAAGTACTAGCCTACGTAAAGGTGAAATATCAGAGGAGCAGTCTGCCGCCTGTGTTAAAGTGAGGAATGTGGAGCATCTTGTGAAGTTATACTTTAGTAAAGGTTTCACAAATAACAAAATACTTCATCTTTTGGCACATCAGCACCAGATTATTATGAGTATCAGGACTTTGAAACGAATGTGCAAATGAAAGAAAAGAAGAAATTTAAATTGCCTTTTTTGTGGAAGAGGAAATGGCTGAAGTGGTCAACTGCAAGACTATCGGTGCATATTACATCTGATATTACAACTTTTTCCTCGCTGAATTATGACTTTACGTCTTTACTTCCTATGAAATTACAGTTGCATAACAGCTTCTTTTAGGAAACCATTAACCAAACTTTTAAAAATGCAGAATATCAGTCACACAAAGCGGGCACATTTTCCTTTAGCATATACATATACACTATTGAATCTAAAAGCCTAAGACAAGTCTCATATTAATGTTAAACTGTGACTGGAGTCAGACTGGATTTAAAGTTGTGTGACTCCAGTCTTGGTTTCATTTCTAAATCAAAATGCTGCATCTGAGTTTCAGCTCTGAAACGTTCAAAACTCTCGTCTCACTCAGAGTTTTTCCTGAGTGCAGACAGAAGCTCTTCTCTCTCTGTTCGTCATGTCAGTTGTGTTTTTGTACCTTGGCCGTCTGGTAGATGTTGACGACGTTGTCCAGAGTCAGACTTTGTGACAGCTTCATCTCACAGCACCTCAGCAGACCTCTGAGCTGGAAGAAACTGGCCACAGGCAGAAGCTGCAAAAAACATTTAAGTCCCAGTTCAACAAACAGTCTCCTTTACACATTAAATCATTTCTCTGCTAAACGAATTACAGTAACACAATAATAAAAAAATATATCTACAATAAACCACTAGAGAATAATAACATCCATTGGTAATTTTATTTTCTCAAATTGCCCTTTTTCCAGACATACAGTACATCATCATTGTGCAATTTACACACACTTTAATTTTCATTTGGCCTTTAAATGCATTTTATATGCAAGCTTAAACAAACACTGTAACATGTATATTGTGTCATCAATTTGTCAATTGTGACAAAAGCATTAGATGTGTTAAGAAGATTTGAGTTTAAAAAGCAAACTAAGAAGTTGTGATTCATTTATGAGACTGAATCGCAGCAGCAGGTTTCAGTTGTTTGAGATCCTGTTTTTGTTGTCAGTTGAGATCAAGTTTGTTTTTTTTTTTTAGCATCGGGCACTGAGCTGCTGTTTGAGTCACAGTTCTGCTTTGAAAATAAGTCTTTGATTAATTTAGAGCCTGAATGTAGGTTTATTCCTACATTTGTTGAGCTGTTACACCTTTTGGGAACATCAGTGTTAACTGAATCAAATCCAGTAATGTGCAGAATTAGCCTCAGTTTTGCCTTTGTAATGATGATGATAATTATATTCATTTCACTAAAAATACTTCTGCTTTCTTCAAAAATAAATAAAAAATAAAAAAAGGAAAAATACACCAGACTATTAAACAAAACTTACTGTGTTTTTAACGTCTGTCACTACAAAAATATTTCAAAAACAATGATGTAATATGACTCCATTAATAAAAAGTTTACTCTCACTATGGACAGATTGACAAAATGCATCAAAATTGAAGAATTATAATTCTTCAATAATTCAATTCAATTCATTCAATTCAACTAATATAATTATATTAGTGTTTGCAAATGCACCATTTTACTTTAATTTATTCTCGAATAAAACAAGTTTATTTCTGAGAGTGAAATATATGAATGCAAATTCATATCTTAAATATACAACAGCTGTAACTGCAGCAGGTAACAGGTGAGTGATTTTACCTTCATGGCTTCCAAGTGTGAGACAGTCAGTCCGTCCGTCCCCCCACAGTACAGAGACTTCATCATCATCTGTAGAGAGACACACACACACACACACACACACACACACACACACACACACACACACACACACACACACACACACACACACTTCAGTAATTAACTCAGCAGACAGATCAACAGACGGTCAATTTATGTCTCACCTGGAATGTGCTGTAGGTCATGTGACTGATGTGGACGATGTTGTCGGGGGAATCGCTGAGCATCTGTCGAAACCTGACGGGACAAAAGATGGAACATCAGAAACGACAATTTAAAGAGTCATACCAGTTTTCCTTTTATCTACATCTAGTTTACATTCCCCCGCTCCCTTTATAATGTATATGGTTTATAAATAGATTTTAAATGTACTAATTTGTTACTTAAAGCTGTGCTACACACAGTAGGGTGAATAAAAACATGGATGGACATTCAGCCCCACTAGATGTCACACTAGAGCACCAGCATCTCAGACCAAAACAAACGTGCGCGTTATTTACTCAATAAAGTTGGGAAAAAAAGAAAGTGGCCCCTGAACCAACAGCTCACGAAACTCTTATCAAACTGTCAAACTAGGCAGACATAGATTAACAGCTCAGATATTTAACCTCGTAAGTGATTAATAACAGCATGAGTCATGATTTAAATACATAAGTAGTCACAGAAGAGAGATCAGACCGTTCAGAGGCCGACATCAGCAACACCCGGTGAGCGAAGAACGGACGACCGTCCACCATGAACGTCACGTCGGACATCTCCTGATTGTTCAGGAAATGAATATCTGAGGCAAAAGACAAGCATGTTATTCTGCAAGTATTAGTAAAATTTAGAAAAATCACACCAGGTTGTCAGATAACAGCAGTGATGTGTTACCCAGCTGTGTGGACAGAGTGACGTCCATGGGTGGGATGTGAGGAACAGGAGAGCAGCCGTAGCAGTGAGAAAACACCGATGCCAGCCTCTTGGTGATCACATAGTCCTGCAGAGGAAGAACGTGAACTTCAGACAGATCGATCGTCATGTTAATACGTTTTAAACACACTCTGGAGGTATGGCGGGACAGATAATTAAACCCTGAAGAGACATACAAATAACCGGCATAATAAAACAAATCCTTCATCCACGTGTCAGAACATGAAGCAAAGGCTGAGCTCATCTTTGTTAGCATTAAGAAACTGTGTTGGCAACGTACTGTATGTTTTGAATGACATTTTTGATTGTGAAATGCACCACAGTGAGCAAATTGTCACAATTTCAGGAGGTTTGTGTCATTATTTATGGCCCATAACATTTAAATGTCATCACCATAAAGATGAAAGGAATTTGAGGTTTTGGGAACTTATGAACACCTATTTAACTTTCAGCTTTTTAGACATTCAAGGCAAGACGAGTTTATTTATATGTATTTATATTATATATATTTGTAACAAAACTTCAAAAGACAGAGATAGCCAGCTTAGTAGCCAGGACAGGACAGGACAGGACAGACAGGACAGACAGGACAGACAGGACAGGACAGGACAGACAGGACAGACAGGACAGACAGGACAGACAGGACAGACAGGACAGGACAGGACAGGACAGACAGGACAGGACAGAAAGGACAGACAGGACAGACAGGACAGGACAGACAGGACAGACAGGACAGACAGGACAGAAAGGACAGACAGGACAGACAGGACAGGACAGGACAGGACAGGACAGGACAGAAAGGACAGACAGGACAGGACAGAAAGGACAGACAGGACAGGACAGAAAGGACAGACAGGACAGGACAGGACAGGACAGGACAGGACAGACAGGACAGGACAGAAAGGACAGACAGGACAGGACAGAAAGGACAGACAGGACAGAAAGGACAGACAGGACAGGACAGGACAGACAGGACAGGACAGAGGTGTTGAGCTGCACCTTGCTGGTTTCTAACATGCTGAACATGAGCGGTACGCCTGTGGAGAGGAGCTCAGGGCTGTAGTCCTCCGTCCTGATGGAGGAGAACTCTGTGAGGAGGGAGACGGTGACTTCGTCTCTGGACAGCTGCTGCGCTCTGTGGAGACACTCCAGCCAGATGTGGAGCCTCCAGGGAACACCTGGAGCAGAGAGGAGGAACAAAGCACATTACTGAAGTGTTAAAATATGTATGCAGTTTAAGACAGAAGCAGAGATATATAATACAGCATCCATTGGTGGTGATCAGTGACATACAGCAGCTTTATAACTTTAAAACTTATAACTTATAACTTTAACACTGAGCTGCGAGCTGCTGGCTGCTGCTTTGAATTTCAGAACTGAAAGGTCAAAGCGTGTACACTGACTTTCTTTGTGACTTTTTCCCCAGGGCCATTTTCAGTATGAAGCTGTGTTATAAATTTTAAAATCATGTAATGAAATAGTGTTTGAACCCTGTTCATTTAACAGCAGGTTGATGTTTTCTGGTACCCTCCAGTATCAAAGTTTATGACTTGGTTTTGATTAAGTTCAGAGAAAATTGATGATTCTTTAACACAAAATTCAGCTTTACTGTGTCATGTATAGATCAATTTCAAGCCTGTGTGGTGTGCATATTTAACATATCATTTATTTAGATTTAATATCAATCAAAGGTTGTACAAATAAATCTAATAAATGAAATACAGAAAGTTAACTACATGACAGACTTTAGTTTTCTCAGTTTGTCATCATGTGACTCACCCATCTCTCTGAGCTCCACGGTTACATCCAGGTAGCCGTGCTCAGCGCTGTAGTACGCTGCCTGCTGCAGGGCTTTCATCCTGGCCTTACAAAGCCTGGGAGCAGGGCTCAGGGAGTCAGGAGCTGGAGTGAGTCTGGAATGAGCTCTTGCCTGCTCCTCCTCTTCCTCCTCTACTCCTTCAGCCAGGATCTCCTCCAGAGAGAGGATGTCTTCCTTCCTGTGCTGAGGCTGCAGCAGCAGCCTCCTCAAAACATTCCTGTAGGAGAAGACGGGACAGCTGCTGATTACTTTAGCACTACTGTGATACACTTCAAAAGTACGGCAGAGGTGCAAAGAGAAAAAAAGAAATTAAAAAAAAGCTATTTAATTTCTTTTGACTACTGCAAAGATGTTGCACTGTTTGAGTGTCTCTTATAGTCGCGTAAATTGTTGATTTCATATTGAACATTATGTGAGATTTTGAGGCCAAAATTAGGAGTATAATACTTTATGTTAAGAGTTTTGCAAACTAACTGTTGTGAAAATTGAAAGTAGTTGTAGTAGTTGAAAGTAGTTAGAGAAACATAAAAAGGTACGAGGGGTAATTTTAACTTGAACTAAAAAGGCAAAAAGTGACAGTGACGACATGAAGAGTACAGAATAAATGTCTCACCTGTGTCCGTGCGCTGCAGCGTAGCTGAAGCAGTTCATGTCCTCATACAGCGGTGATGTCAGAGAATTCCCATGATGCACTCTGAGCAGAGGGTCTGCTCCATAGGTGAGCAGCAAACACACCATCTCGTAAAAACCTGGGAAGAAGAAACGGAACATAGTTACTGTACCAGTGTGAAAATGTGAGCAACCATTTAGCAAGTTATTAGCAATAAGCTAATGTATTTCATAGAGACATAAAAATTTGAATGAAAATTTAGCCTTTTCTGGTTTGTTTATGTAGTACAGTATCAGTACCATTGTGTCATGTTTTGTCAGAGCTTAAGGTCTCAGTCTGGTCAAACAAACACACTGAGGTCTTCACTATGATGATACCTGCAGCAGCGGCGAGCTGTAGCGGCGTCTCAGCGGAGCTCTCCTGACCATCCAGCAGGGCTCCACCCTCCACATCTGCTCCAGCCTCCAGCAGCAGCTGTTAGCATGAGGAGAAAACACTGTTAGAGAGGATTTTATATGGATCTGCTTTGTTCAAGCAGCCACAACCTTTTTTAAAGAAACAGTTTAACATTTTGGGGAAATACACTTGTTGATGTTTTACTCAGAGTCTATTGTGAAGATGGAGACTGAAAACATAACATAACCCATCATCAACATCATCAACAAATTGGGATGGGACGTGTTAATTAGTGAGCTTCACATGTGCTGGTACAGGGATTTTGCTACCTTTTAGTACATGTAATGCATTATTTGCGTCATGACATTGTGCTTATTTCAGGAGGTTTGACCAGGAAAGAGTTCATGACAACAAACGCATGAAAAAGAAGCTGAAAAATTGTATCTCTAATTCTAAAAGTGAATGAAGCCAATTGTAGGTATTTCTGATCAGAATTGAACACACATGCTGCTGATACCAGTTCTTACAGCACCAAACTATCAGCCAAGTTTTCTAGAGCTGCAACGATTAGTCACATAGTCAATAAAAATAAATTAATCAGCATAATTGCTAACTGATTAATCGTTTAAGTAATTTTTTCAAGCAAAAACACCAAACGTGGTGGATTCTCAGATGTCTGAATTACAGATTTCTGCTACCAAAGACTCATCATGAACATGTCTTTGCTTTCTATAAAGGGTCAGCCCACTGAAATGCATCCTAATGCTGTGACATATTCAGTCTGAAGCTCTAACCTGAGTCACAGAGAGGTGACTGTGCAGCACAGCGAACGTCAGAGCCACCCAGCGCCGACTGCCGGGGTGAACAGACGGGTGTCTGGCCGAGCAGCCCGGGACCTGAGCAACACACAGAAACACAGACAAACACACTTCAGTTATCTCAGTCACAGAACCAGCTGTGATGTAGATTATTACAGCTGAGTCAGCAGCTGTCAGGTATCTGCAGGTCTTGAAAAGTCTTTAAAATCACTGAGTTCAGTTTTCTCAAAGAAAGCTTTAGAAGGAATTAAGAAGTCAGTGATGTTAGTCAATCATAAGATGTTTTCGTGTCTGATTGCAGGCTGTCAGGAGACGTTCTACATTTATAAACTACAAGTGAGACCGGTGCGACAGAGACCGGTGCGACAGAGACCGGTGCTACAGAGACCGGTGCGACAGAGACCGGTGCGACAGAGACCGGTGCGACAGAGACCGGTGCGACAGAGACCGGTGCTACAGAGACCGGTGCGACAGAGACCGAGAGACCGGTGCGACAGAGACCGGTGCGACAGAGACCGGTGCTACAGAGACCGGTGCGACAGAGACCGGTGCGACGGAGACCGGTGCGACGGAGACCGGTGCGACGGAGACCGGTGCGACAGAGACCGGTGCGACAGAGACCGGTGCTACAGAGACCGGTGCGACAGAGACCGGTGCGACAGAGACCGGTGCGACAGAGACCGGTGCGACGGAGACCGGTGCGACGGAGACCGGTGCGACGGAGACCGGTGCGACAGAGACCGGTGCGACGGAGATCGGTGCGACGGAGACCGGTGCGACGGAGACCGGTGCGACAGAGACCGAGAGACCGGTGCGACAGAGACCGGTGCGACAGAGACCGGTGCGACAGAGACCGGTGCTACAGAGACCGGTGCTACAGAGACCGGTGCGACAGAGACCGGTGCGACAGAGACCGGTGCTACAGAGACCGGTGCGACAGAGACCGGTGCGACAGAGACCGGTGCGACAGAGACCGGTGCGACAGAGACCGGTGCGACAGAGACCGGTGCGACAGAGACCGGTGCTACAGAGACCGGTGCTACAGAGACCGGTGCGACAGAGACCGGTGCGACAGAGACCGGTGCGACAGAGACCGGTGCGACAGAGACCGGTGCGACAGAGACCGGTGCTACAGAGACCGGTGCGACAGAGACCGGTGCGACAGAGACCGGTGCTACAGAGACCGGTGCTACAGAGACCGGTGCTACAGAGACCGGTGCGACAGAGACCGGTGCGACAGAGACCGGTGCTACAGAGACCGGTGCTACAGAGACCGGTGCTACAGAGACCGGTGCGACAGAGACCGGTGCGACAGAGACCGGTGCGACAGTTTATTGTGCTGCAGGAAGCTGTTTAATCCTTTTTTGTGGAATTTCAGTCAGCATCATCAGACCTGCAACAAACACTGACACTGCTGCAGCTACAGCAGCAGGAAGCTCATCAACTCACTGTGGATAAGTGTCAATTAAAAAAAAAATTAAATGAGTCTGTCTTTTTATGCTGCTTATCCCGGTCCAGGTTGCATTAATTTAATTAATTATATCATCAAGAACTATATTTATATACGGCGGGAAAGTAATGAAAAATGTGATATTGTTATAAATAATTCTAAACCATACTGTTCCTGCTGGTTTCCCATCATACCTTCATACTGTGGCCAGTATGATAGGAAAACATGTATTCAGTTGTAATCTATGTGGATTTAAAGGGTCTTAAAAGGTCTAAAATGTACTGTACACTGGTGAAGCAGAAACCCTGGGTTACGTTTTTACCTGCAGGTCCAGGTGAGCTCCCGCCTCTATGAGCATCTGCACAAGTGCTTCATCTCCTGCTGCAGATGCGTACATCAGAGGAGTCATTCCCTGCAGGAACAGACACAGACACTTTTATTTTAGAGGGTTTGTGTTGGAGGTGCAAATCTACAGTATGTATTTACTTCTCATTTTTTTAAACCTAATATTTATTGCTTTTTCCCTCCAGCCAAGAGTAGTAGAAAACAGCACTTTCATACAAAAATATACAACATAAAAAACATAAAAATCAATAAAACAAATCCACATAATCATCATACAAAATAACAATGTAATGAATGAAAGAGCAAAAATAAATAAAGAAACCAAGACATAATCTATACTATTACTATTATCACAACTGTCAATATCATCATATATAATCTGGATTATTACTTCTGCTTCATCATGACTTTGCACTTGAGTGACAACACAAACGATAGTGAATGTTCACCCTCCTCACCTGGTCGTCCATGGTGTCGACCCCCTCGGCTCCCAGCAGCTGTGTGGCCTGAAGGACCAAGTCTGCTCGGCCACACGAGAGCATCCTGAAGCCCAAATCCAGCTGGAACTTGGCTGAAGCGGCTTCTGCATCCAGACACTTAAAGGACTGGAAACAGCATTCGGACCTGCAGAGAATCACTCACTGAATGAATATCAGCTGCTTCAGACGATATCAACAGTCAGCCAGTGATCGCAGCGTCTTACTTCAGCTGCCGGGGCTCACAGTCCAGTCCTGGGAGGAGCTGCCTGGCCGTTTGTCTGACATCATCACTGTCCACCAATAGGCTGCAGCGATGTTCAGCGTGCACCACGGCGACCCGGATCCATTCCATGAGAGGAGGGAGGAGTAGGAACGGCCTGGAGGAAGGTCACGATTTTATTTCTTATCCTCATTTTTTTTTTTTAAATGTGTAAAATGTACAGAGACGTATGTTGCAGTTGACAGTCTGCAATTATCTGTTTACAGTAATTAGACTATAAGCTCATAATGTTTTTAATTTTATCACGCTGAACAAAAAGAGCTTGATTAAATGGTATAATCTGTTTTTGTTTATTAACCCTCAAAATCACATTTATACAAGATCAGTGCAGATCAACACACACACACACACTCACACACACACACCTCTCTCTGCTCAGTGTCATGGTCGGAGGTTCCAGATTTGGATTTTCCAGTGACTCCATCTGCGGGCTGGACAGGAAGTAATAGAGTGTACGAAGGGCGTCCGGGGCCCAGGATACTGACAGCTGATTGGCTGAACGAGCGGGGCTGATGAGGGGGCTCGAGCTGCGCAGACGCTGCATGTGATGCATCGCTCGAGACACCAGATCACCTGCAGGACAACAGACAAGATATTCAGTCACAAACCCAGAGATTAAGTTTACAGCTAACTCACCAGCACTGATGACCAAATAAAGATAAAGATTTAGGATTAAGTGTTATGAATAAACTTTATATTATATTAGATATAATTCAATTATTTTTAAAACCATCTGTTTTTTGTATTACAACAAAGAAAGTTAAAATTTAAAAACAATAGTTTCATGATTTTCCGTCAATAGTAATACTCTAATATTCAAAATGTAAATATGAGGGAGAAATGTGGAAGCTGAAAAAATCTGACATTACTTTACATATTTTGAAATACATACTTTAAAATATGGTGTGAAAACGTGCTTTGTGTTCACCTGCATGTCCATAAACTACCATGAACAGTGAAGGCACTGAGATCTTTTATTTTCTTTCTGTAACGAGTGTTCAGATAATGAGGTACGGTGGCCTGCAGGGTGTGAAGGTGCCCTTGTTTTCTGGATACAAGCTGCAGGTTGTTATGTAACCGAGGGGGAGCTGGCAGCGACTAACGATGTGTCCCAGGAGCCCGACGCCGGTCACAGTTTAAACAAACACACACACACACACACAAAACACAGGAGCTGACTGTGACGGCAGTGAGACACACACACACACACTTACTGAGCTCTGCGATGCTGCCCACACAGGTGGCGAGCAGCGACTGTTCCAGCGTTTGGAGCTCCAGCTGGATGTAGGCGTCCTCCCTGCTCTCCACTGAATCCTCAGGAACCTTTGTGTACGGGCTGACATGGGCCGGCAGCGACAGCTCACCTAAACACAAAAACACACACACACGCACACACACACACACGGGTATTAATGTTAAATTTTACAGATGCTTTTCAGTGCTTGCTTTTCAACTATTTGATGGACTGACATTCATGTTCCCCAGAGGATGAATCCTGCTGATTTTGGTGATCCTCTGACAATTCACCATGAGGTTCACATTTGTGGTTTTGAGTGTAATATATCAACTATTGAAAGGATTACCATGAAGCTGTGTACACAGGAGGAACTGTAATAACTTCGTCCTCTTTCATCAAAATTTCAATTTGTCCAGCTGCATTTTGTGTTCAGTGCCAATTAGCAAATGTTAGCATGCTAACACTCACTGTACTGAACATTGTAAATGATGTGCTTGTCATTCAGCTTGTTAGCGAACTGACACTTGCTAATTGGCACTGAACACATTTAACTCAAAGCATTTAAGTAAGACCTCACAGAGCTGCAGATTCCTTTTCCGTCTCGTCAAAATACATACAACAGAACACAGAAAATCTGTTTTTTATATCAAACATAATCATCACACCATCACCTTCTGTAGTCTTAAAAGTTGACTCTGAAAAGTTTTTAACTTGCTAACTTATTTATGTATTTAACCTACTTCAAGTTCAGCTGTCATTTGTGCAGAATAACACGTCATCTGTACAATGAAATGTTTAAGATGAGGCTCAGGACAGTACTGCAGGCAAAAGAAATTATACACAATAACAATGGCGTCCTGGTGGGTTAGAGGTTAAAACCATGTAACCGCAACATGCCAGGTTTGTTTCTGCCTGAGGACATTTGTTGCAAATTATCTTACAAAAAACCTGCTTAAACTTCTCCTGTTGCATAAAATCGCTTCTCACTTATATGTTTAGTTTGCTATGTTTCAAGTAGTTTTGCCAAAATATGGCTGAAAACACACATTTTGTTCGTCACTGCCACAGAGGGCATTTGTCAAACAGCTAACCGTACTAGCGACAAAGTGAAGATGTGTATTTATCTGTATTTTGGCTCTTTTTTGGGTGGAATACAGGTGAATGTATTTATGCTGAAAATGTGGTTTAAAAAGGTTTTTATGGATGTTGTCCTTAATGGAGTTTCCTTCAGAGTAACACAACTAAAAAGATGTAAAAACAAATCTTTATCATGTTCAACAGCAGTGGATACTGAACAAACCACAGCACAGAAACGTTACACACATGATAAACTACAGAGACCGCTGTGTGTATCATCAATTAATCAATCAAACTTTATTTGTATAGCACCTTACATACAGATTAGTGCAGTTCAAAGTGCTTCACAGATAACTGACAAGTCGATAATAAGACAGAACAAGTGTAGACTGTAAAAATAACAAAGAAGACAAAAAAAAATTGAGACCAATGCACATGAGAAAATAAAAAGGATGAAAATGTAATAAAATAGATTTAAAAGCTATAATAACAGTAATAGTAGTAAAAATGGTGATGTGAAGAACACCCTCCAAACCACAGGACCAGATTTTGGATGAGCTCCCCGTCCATTGTGTCCTGCTGGATCGGGTATTTGCTGACTCCTGATCTTCCACACAATGAAAACAGCTTCAGTGAGGACGATCGGCAAAAACACTGAAGCCTCCCGCAGCCGACACAAATCCAGCTGTAGTGAGTCAACTTCAGACATCCACACTGAGTGACACGATAAAATCACACGTGTGAAGAAACACTTTAAATGTCACATTTTGTCCAAATCCAAATATATTCAATTTACTATCATGTATGACACAAAAAAAACTTAAAATCATCATTTGCGAAGCTGCAACCAGGAAATTGTCATTTATTTGAAAAACATAATGCACTGAATAAACAATCTTCAACTGTCCGGATCTGATTTCATTTCAAATATACACGAGACTTTGTTCAAACTGTAGAACAGAAAACTTCCTTTACTGTAGAAACTGCGAGCCACAGTGTTGAGTCACTAAGTACATTTACATCCATCTGTTTATATTCAGATTTTTGATTTGAGCACAAAAAAAACCTCAGTGGAAATGTCAAAATATCGCAATTTTTTTTTTTTTTTTACCCTTTTCTGTATCAATAAAATCAAAAGATGACAAAGTGCAATGTAAACAGACTGAGCGAATAAACGATGACGTACATGAAGCATGTGAGAATTATCTTGATGAGCCTGATTCCTAATCACATAACAGTTATGGATGGAAACGCGCATTCGTTAGCATTTTTTTTGATGATTTACTGGAAATTCTGTTAAAATTTGTGCTACATTTGGTTGGAAATTTGATTCATGTAAATTAGAGACTGAAGTTATAGCTAAACTTCTTCCACAAGTGTGTTTACAACTTTGTGCCAACAGTTTGTGTGTTTGTCTCTTTTCAGGTTCAACATGACAAAGCAGCTCCATAAAGAAGGTTTTAGTTTGGTGTGGAGGAACCTGATTGGCCTGCACGGAGCCCTGACCTCAGCCCCATCCAACACCTGTGAGATGAGGTGGAGGCAAACAGAGCTGACTGACTGATGTTTAACAAAAGTCTGATTATCGTCTCCAACAGATTCATCACTCTGACCTGGGAAACACACCTCAGCTTTAAGAAAGAAATCTTTGGTCCAACATTAAGTGAGTGAGGCAGATAATTGGTGCCGATTACACTGCTGAGAGTGAACAAGCATCTATTCATGAGAACACAACAGGAGACCAGTCAGGAGCGGACAAAGCACAAACCTCTGTTTTCTAATCCTTACCTGTGTCGTACTAACCCCCCCAACACACACACACACACACACACAAAATGTGTCGTACTAACACACACACACAAAATGTGTCGTACTAACACACACACACACAAAATGTGTCGTACTAACACACACACACACACACACACACACACACACACACACACACACACACACACACACACACACACACACACACACACACACACACACACACACACACACACACACACACACACACACACACACACACACACACACACACACACACACACACACACACACACACACACACACACACACACCTCAGCTCCTGTGTCCAACACTGCCCTGCTTACATCCAGAATCATGAGTGATTAAGTCATTTCCTGCGGCTCTCTCCTTGTGTGCGCGTGTGGCTGAATCAAAACAACACTTAACAACCCCCAAGTTGCAACAGCATCCTCATAGAAAGAGTGTGTACTGAGTGTGTACTGTGTGTGTGTGTGTGTGTGTGTGTGTGTGTGTGTGTGCCGGTAAGCTTGTACGTCCCAAATGAAAACAGTGCCACAGTCAGTGGGCCTGAAAACAGCAGCTCTTTTCTGCTGCCTGGTATAATGCTGCGAGTGTTTGGTTGGGACAACAGAACCACAGAGGGGTGAAGACGTGTGTGTGTGTGTGTGTGTGTGTGTGTGTGTGTGTGTGTGTGTGTGTGTGTGTGTGTGTGTGTGTGTGAGTTGGAGGTCAGGATCACCTCAGTCGAGTCTAAGTTAAATCCAAGAGAACAGAGTCCTAATCAAGATCAAAAGTGACAATACTAGAGCTGTGTAACCATTATTTTCATCATTGATTAATCTGCAGACTATTTTCTCAATTAATCATCTGGACAATAAAATATTGTATGTAGTGTATAAATTGTGAAAAAATAGTATTCACGATTTCTCAGAGTCTTTGTCCAACCAACAGTCCAAAACTAAAGATTTTTAATTTAGTGACAAGTCTGACAAAGAAAAGCAGCAAAACGTCACATTCGAGAGCATATTTGGCCTTTTTGCTTGAAAAATGACAGAAACTATTATTTGATTTCTGTCGATCGACTAATTGTTGCAGCTCTAGACAATACTGCCCTGTGAAGCTCCGTTTTCTTCTGTATGAGAACAAACAGATCACAGCTGAAAGGCTGAAAAAAAAATGACATCAGAAGATCGATCTGGAGAATTTTATGGATATGAATGAAACCAAGTTATGACCTGAGCATTCTGATGGGAGCTGTACTTTTAGTACGCTAATAAAATAATCGCTGGTTAACTAATGTTTAATGGATAGTAAACTCTTTAATTTTTCAGAAAACCACTACAGTATCTGTGGTGATTAGTTTGTCAGCTCAGGATGAAGAGGAAGTGCAGACAGACAGCTGGGGAAAGTGTCTGATATTGAGTCCGATTACAGAGATGGAGAGCAGAGAGCGGGGAGTAACTCAACACGCACTGTGCTACCAAATGTCGTATAATGTTATCTCCATCTGGCCTTAATGCAAAACCATAAAACAGAAGGAAGAAGTGGTTCCAGGGGTTGGCTACAGTGTTTTCTCATGGTAATACAACCAGTCTAAGATTTCTTTTTGTTTTGTGAGACAGAAAGTGAAGCCAACAAGAGCATTTGATGATGAAACAATCACATCTTAATGATTAATCAGAGGTTGATGACTTAACAGATCTCTGTGATTAACGGCTTTAATCAAACACCAGACGTCTTGGTGAAGGCAGTCTCTCTCAGGAGGCTTGTTTGGATGTTTTAATGAGATGTAATCAGGCTCTGCTGTTAACAACACCTCATCACTGCTGACTCTGCCTCATCACTGGCTCTGTGTTCAGCTCTGTAAAGCCTTGTGTCAACTGTGTGCAGAGCCTGAGCCAACAGCGTCCATCCACACTGGCTCCAGACATGCAGCCCGCAGGTTTTAACCAGATTACACTACCAAAACAAAGTCTTCCCGCCAACTCTGCTTGCATGTTTGACATGACTCTGAGTTGTATGATTTACTACTGTGTAACTGAAAGTGCTGAACTCTCATCACATACCAGACTTTTTAAAACTATTCTTTATTTCTGAATCCTGTTTCTTCAGGCTCCGTCTTTGTGGTTTTTGGTCACATTTACAAAATTGAACTTGGTGTGTGGGGGGGCAGGATGGCCTGATAATCACACTTAATAGCCATTTAGTTTCATTCTCTTCATTTAGCCAGATATCATATTCATGTTAGCTGATTTCTATTTAACAGGGGATAATATTTGGTTGTGTTTTTCCCTAACCAGTCAGTAGCGACACCTGTATCTGTCGTTTTTTAATGTTATTGACAGAAAAAAAAAAGGAATTTTCAATCCACACAGAAGCTGTGGTACTGGTACCAGTGGTTAACTTGGTGTTTTTCATGATAATCAAAGATATGTACATACAGTACTGTGCAAACGTTTTAGGCTTTTTTAAGCGTCCCAAATGTATTCTGCAGCATGACAATGAGCCCAAACATCCAGCCAGAGTCATAAAGAACTATCTTCAGCAACAATAAGAACAAAGAGTCCTGCAACAGATGGTTTGGCCCCCCCAGAGCCCTGATCTCAACATCATGGAGTCAGTCTGGGATTACATGAAGAGACGGAAGCAGCTGAGACACCGAAATCCACGGAAGAACTGTGGCAACTTCTCCAAGATGCAGGAACAACCGACCTGCCAAGTACCTGAAAACCTGTGTGCAGGTGTACCGAGGAGAACTGCTGCTGTTTTAAAGGCAGAGCTGCTCACTGCAGATACTGATTTACTTTATGTTTCTGCTGTTTACTGAACTTTGGATCAAGTTAATTGATAAATAAAACTATCCATGGTATAATTTTGTGGCTAGTTTTCATGGATGTAGATATGTTACTGGCTAGATAGCTATGTAAGATGACGTCCCAATTCTTAGAAGAGTTCTCAGATTTAACATTGTTGGACAGTTTTTTTTAAGGATAAAATTTGATGCAGCAGAACAGAAATATTGTCTTTTATATTCCATGTCCAAATCTAGTGCCTACATTACCCATAATGCAACTTGACTGCTGACAGTTGGGTGGGAGATTTTGGTGTGTTATGCTAATGTAGCAGCAGATGAGGAGCTACAGAGGACTGCTAACGTCACTTCTTTCTGACTCTACACCCACAGATTTGTTTACTTTTTCAAACTTGTAGTCTTCAGTCTCAACCGACACTGACTCAAGTGACATCACTTAAGGCAATTTATCAGATTTCACACAGCTCCCTGTGGAGACATAAAAGGCTTTATACTTCTTTTTACACATAAAACACCTGGAAACACGCCGATATTAAAAAAAAAAACTTGAACAAATCAGATGTGGGCGGCCATTCAGAGGTATTGATTAATCAATCTCAATCTAAAGAAAGTTAAATTAAAATCGACAGCAATTCTGATAATTGATTCATTGTTGAAGTCAATTATCACACAAAAATGCCAAACGTTCTGTATTTATAGCTTCTCCAATGAGAGGATGTGCGAGTTTTCTATTTTATGTGACTGTAAATTAGAAATCTTTGAAGTCCGAAAATTTTATATACAAACCCACTATTGGTCATTTAGAAAAAATGATCAACATATTCATCAAAAGCTCCATATTTAGTACAATACAGTGTATATGTTGAAGTGTGAAGGAACGGAAGCTAGTTTGAGCAGGAACTGACTAAATTGTGGGCTACAGAGCTTAAAGCTGGAGTGCAGGACTTTTTGTCTCCCCCTTCTGGCAGTGAGAGTAAAGGGGGCACTCGGCTGTGATTACCTGACACAGGCGTGCAGGAGCTCACATGCACACCTCGAATTACAGGCACACAGAGAGGGCCGGTAAACCCGGATATGTTTTGACGGCCCACCGGGAGTTGTCCCAGGATGCCCGACGGCCAGTACACCAC
Organism: Scomberomorus guttatus; assembly: GCA_038419695.1. Lineage (NCBI taxonomy): Eukaryota > Metazoa > Chordata > Actinopteri > Scombriformes > Scombridae > Scomberomorus > Scomberomorus guttatus. Next base: position 37,046,597 of record CM076445.1, read on the forward strand.
TGGCCGTAACCCACTGTTACGGCTGTAAAACGGTGGATAAACTGTTTTGAGCATCACACAACCCCCGCGAAATGACGCGTTTCACTATCAGAATATGATCCATTCGGTCCGGTAACATTTGGAAAGTGTAGAAGAGCCGCACGATTAACAGCCAAATGACCAGCGCGGGAATGTCGCCCCCGACATGAGATTAAAAACCCTGTATACTGTGAAATAGAGAGATTTATCTGGCGGTGATAGGCTTAATCAGCATTGTGTGAACTCCTTTGGCGAGGGCTTGAATGTAACGGAATTCATTTATATGTAAAAGTTCTGCACTGCAGGTTTTAAGAGCAGGAAAAATAAAAGGGTGAATGAAAGTAAACTGGATGATTTAATCTGATCTCTCCAGACATGTCTGGACTCAGTAGTAATATAAATCTGCTTGCTGCAGAGATCTTAGGAGGATAATGACATTACAAGCTGAGTTTTTGGATCCTCACAGTGGAGCGGAGGCATTTTCTCACGTTTCACTGCTGGGGTTTATTTTTATCGTCAGATCAGGCAGAACAATTTGGCTATTTTGTCCTTGAACAATGTGCTTATTAAAAAGTGAGCGAGGTAACAGAGTGTGTGTGTTTTGTTGGAGTGGGGTGACAGACGGCCTCTCTGCCTGGACAGCAGCTACAGCGGCTGTTTGTTTAGCCGAGCAGACGGCACTTGGAGCCGTGAACCTCGTGGCCTGCAGCCTGAGCGGGAAAGAGAGCTCCTTTGTGTCCTGTGTGCGGGTCAGAGGCTAACAACACTCACTCATTTACTTTACCCGCTTCTTCCTGTTCATTCTCATGGGAGCTGAAGCCTATATCCCAGCATGCAGCGGGGCAGGAGGCAGAGAAACATGGTGCCTTCGAGGGGGGTCGTGTTTAACATGTTCATGCACCCAAATCTGAATTCAAGTCAAATATTCACTCAACAAGAAACAGCTTCTTATGTATTTATGTGCTAGTGGTTTCAAACTTTGTTTACATTAGAGCTGCAACAATGAGTCAATTAACTGATTAGTTGATGGACAGAAAATTAATTGTCAACTATTTTGATATTGGATTAATCGTTTTGGTAATTGGATTGAATTGTTTTTAATAAGGCTGCACAATTAATCAAAATCATACTGAAATCATAATATGGATAACTCTAACTGACCCCAGTGACCTCAACCAATTAATCAAAAAAAAAACAAAAAAAAAAACACAGATTATTAGATGATAAAAAAAAAATGTTTCTACTCTATATGGATGTTTTTCTTTTTAAAAATAAATCAATACTGATTGTTTTTTATCAATTCACCTCACCTAGAGTTATGAGAAATAGTATTTCATTAATAGGCCAGCACACTGGCTGTGCAGACACTGTGTTTTTTAAAATCTTGTACGTTGTGTTAAATCACAGTTTTAATCTTCCTTTCTGCACAAACAGAACCTGCGACTTTTATTCTTACACTGTACGGATCAATCTAACATAAGAACAAATCCCAGGTCAGTTTTCTCCAGTGACAATTCCAATAAAGTTTATTCAAACAAGATGACCATGTCCTCAACAATGTTGACAAAAAGACAGAAAGGCAGCGTTACTTTGTGTAATTCTGCTATGAACAGAAAGTAAGAAGAAAAAAAGTCAAATATGGAGCCCCAGATGTCTGGAAGATGAAACAAACTAATTTTAAGTTGGGTTTTCTATCACAGCAGTCTCAGATTACAGTTTTATGTGACAACTTGTCAAATATATTCCAATAATATTAAAACCGGCTCACTACAGTTTATAACTGAACAGCAGCCATGTTGGAAATCTGATAGTGGAGCTGCTCAAACTGCAGAGAGGCAACCAACATTTCTGACCTGCCAGAAATCCAACCGTCAGACAGGTCATTGATCAATCAGGTGATTAATCAGATGCCGTGACCCTAAACTGCACGTGAAATGACAACCGATCTGGCAGAAATTCTGCACCACTCTAAACTTAGTTAGATTGGACCAATTCAGGGTTAAAATTGGGCTCAATTCATACAGAGTCTGGTCCGGATTTACTGTGGACGTAGTCTAAAACTCTTCACTCATTAAACCAAAGTAATGACAGTTGTTAAAAGCTAGCAGATAAATGTGAGAACAAAATCAAATGTTTGGTCGGTTCCAGATCATGTTTATGTAGTCTGGTCAGAAACAAACAACCAACTAATGGAGTCTGATATTTAATTAAAGGTAAAGACATCCTCCACACAGAGGAGGATGTGTTCATGTGAACTAGGGCTGCAACTAACACTTATTTTCTCCATAAAACATCAGAAAACTATGAGAAATGATGATCACAATGTCCTAAAGCACAAGTTGATGTCATCCAATGTTTTGTTTTGTCTGAGAAACCGTCCAAAATATTCCATTTACAATCATGTAAGAGAAGAAAAGCACCAAATTCTCGGTACAGCAAAAGTTTGGCTTTTTTGCTTGAAAAATGACTTAAACATTTAATTGAATTTTCTGTCGATCAACTAATGGAGTAATCGTCGCAGCTCTAATGTGAACCATGTTTCTGCTGAAACTCACCACAACACACATGCATACGGTATATCTCCGTGAACATCTGACTCCAGACGTTTATCGGAAAGGATTTTCCACTTCCATGTCGGTTATTTCCCAAAATGCCTGTTTCCTGTCTGATGGGTTTCCCCCCCCATCAGCGTCTACATGGTACTGGTAGACTTCTTAAAATGCCAGTAATTATCTTTTATTACTATCTGGACTTCTTTCTCAGCAATTTGACGCCATCATTAACTCCTCTGCTCTGGAATACCACCCAGCTTTAACAGAGAAGTAGGAAGTTCCTCAGTAATGACTTTGAGCCCCTGATGCACTGTCACAAAACTTTGTCATCCAGTACAGTAATAGAGACGTATCTTTATCAGAATATGGAGGAAAAAAATGGTTTTATGTTATGGACAGATGAAAGAAATGTTACAGAAGCTGGTGGAAAACAGGAGCAGGTGGAATGTATTTATGATCATTTATACGTCATATCTATTTTCATTCAGGCTGTATCGTCTTTCTCACCAACACAAGTTATTATCTGAGGAGACAGAAGTCACAGAGGGGCAAAAAACAACAAACAGCCCGTCCTGTGAACATCTGTGAGATCAAGTCACATGTAAAAACATACATGTGAATTCAAAACACACATTTTTTGGGCAATGGACCATGATTGTTTTCACTGATGAACATGTGACATTTCACACAATGTCATTTCTCCCCTGTGAACTGTCTCTTTACATCCAGTGTTACGTTTTCATATGAGAATCAAAACCACAAAAATCCAACATTTAAATCAGAATACAGTTGCTCAGGTGTAAGAACCAACAGGTGTCTTTTTTTTATAATGATCAAGTTGTGAAATCTCAAATTTCATCACTTACAATAGGATTTAACAAAATATGAAAAATGTAGGGCTGCACTTAATTATATTTATTAATCTGTCACTTTTTTCTGATTAATCAAAATGTTTTAATCTATAAAATGACACAAAATGATGGAAGTTCCCATCAACATTCCTCAGGAACCAGAAGTCATGTCTTTCCCACATAACAGTATTATCTTATCCATAATCCTTGGTTTATCATAAACAAAATGAGATTTTGTGACAAAGAATAAATTGAGTCATGATACTTGAACTCACCATTTGCATTTTTTCCACACATCAGATGCTCGTAGACCTGCAGCAGCCCCCACAGCTCCGCGTCGTTGTTGACGGCTCCCTCCAGCAGCTCCGCGGTCACCGGGACGCAGGTGATCCCGCCGCCCCGCTCCCCCTCCTCCTCCGCGGCCAGCCTCGCCGCCTTCAGCGCCCGTCCTGCCACCTCCTCCGCCAAACTCTCCACGCACGCTGCCATGCACAGGGCGGCGTACTCATGCACGCGCACCGACACGCGTGTCTCCACCATCCACCTGAAGAAGCGGCCCACGGAGAGCGTCAGCCCGCAGCGCGCGGACTTGCCCCGCTGACACGCGGTATCCCCGGAGCTCATGCAGTGCAGGGACACAGCCTTCACCGCGGAGGAGATGCACCTCTCGGCCAGAGCCCAGCTCAGCACCAGCCTCACCGCACTCTGGACCTCCAGGCGTGTGCACCGTCTGTGGAGCTCACTCAGCCGCTGCGCTTCTCTGGAGATCCGTACCAAAGCCCTCCGGAGGAGAATGGACAGCCGGTGCACTGCCTCGCCGGTGAACAGCGCATCCGAGTCGGCGACTTTACGCATAACCTCCCGCAGCTCCTGCTCTGTCCACGGATACTCCTCCAGCTCGGGCAGGCAGGGACACTTGGCCAGGATGTCCGCAGCGTCCTCCTGCAGCGAGCTTACAGTGTCCCAGCTGCCGTTCCTGCTGTACAGAGAGCCGGTGTGTTGCCACCAGGGACCCCGGTGAGGGGTGCTCGTGTGGGGCTGAGACTGCCTCGACCTGCCGGATGAGGACAGGCTGAGGGACGGGCAGGGGTCCCCGGCCACATAGCCCGGATCTAGGCTCAGGTCCTCCAGGGTTTTCACCAACAGACTGCTTGACATCATATAGACTGAAGGGTTGTTAAATGTGCTTAAAGTTTAGATAACTTTACGCACAGCGGAGAACAGACCAACAGCTTTCCATTAAATACAAGTTTCAGTCCCAGTCTGAATCTCAGAAGTCAAATTGCCAGAAACAGACAGCTGCACGAGACTGCCCTGCTGTGCCAAAACTAACCAAAATATGAAGGGGGATGAAAAGTGCTTTACGCACAGCGGACCAATCAGACCCAGAGTCCAGTGATAACACAGCTGAGTTTACTACTGTCCTACAGCGCCACTCTGTGGCCACAATACAGTATGGTTACAATCAGAACTGCAGCTGAGCAGCAATAAACTGCAGGTGTGTTAACGGACAGATTCACATTTTTTAAAGTCTTTCTTAAACCAACAGTCAGGAGCCCAAATGAAGAGTGAAACCTGTTTTTCTTGCTGTAATCATTCCTCCTGTTCATACTGACCATTAGAAGATCCCTTCATAATGCACTTACAATGGAAGTGATGGGGGACAAAATCCACAGTCCTTCTGTGCAAACATGGATTTCAAAGTTTATCTGCAGCTAATATGAAGCTTCAGCGTCCAAATGAGTCAAATCAAGTAGATATCTTTCAACGTTACAGTCTTTTTAGTGCCAAAGTCCCTCTTTTTGTTACTATACTTCCACCGCAGCTCAACAGGGAAACAAGGACGGACAAGCAGAGAGCCTGAAGGCTGTATTTCATAGCGTTAGTCGTGGCTCGTAGTGATGAAGCTACAGAGAATTATCAGTGACTCTGCAAGATTTGCATTAAGTCACCATGTCAGACCCATGGATGTATTATCTATGGTCGGACCACAAACGTAGCCACCATGACGTCACCCACTGGTTTGTGGACTCCGTTTTGAAGCCTTGAGTTTGGCATTTTGACCGTCGCCATCTTGGATTTTTGGAGCCAAACGCATGGATGTATAAAGAGATGAGAAGTGACCATATTTGGACGAGAAGGTGAAGCTGACCCTAACGCTAGCTACTAGCTTGGAGTAGCACAGTGCATTTACAGTCTGTGGTTAACTGTGATAATGCTAATGCTAATTTTCGCTTAAAACCATTAAAACAAAATGTACTTAACATCCGACTCCTTAGAGGGTCCTTTAGTACAACCAAAGACTTTTAGGCGAACAAAATGTTACAATTAACTTTCATGAACTGAAAACACGCTGAGATAGAAGGGCTAAGGCTACACCTATACTTTGAATCTGGGATTACGTTACCTAACCGACGTTGTTGTCGTCACCACGTAGCCACGCCCTAAAGCAGACGCTGCTTCATCGTCCAATTTAATTTAAATGGGTTTGGAGCTTTTTTTCCTATCTTTATCCAAGAGCGTGGTATATCGGTTTGAGTGCATGATTTATTATTTCACATTCAGGTTTTGTAATATTCTTCCTCAAAATTCTCCTCTTCGCACTCAGGCTGCTTCTGTCCGCTCGTTAAACTTCTGCTCTGCTCTGGGATTTTTTGTGCAACAACCGCACTTGCATACTGCATACAGTATAATAGTAGCCGCAGGCACAGCGCCCCCAGTCGGCGTGCTGGAGGAGAAAACGACGTCACCTTCATCATGACTCAGGAGAGTCTAGCGGATTGCTGGCCTACATGGATTACCAAAGTCAAGGGCATCAAGTAAGTTTTTTTTTTATTTTAATGGTGCTATTACTGCCTTCAAATTGAATTGATAAAGTCATATTTGCAGCACATGAATACATCCATGATAATATGATTAATTTTCCATATGACTTTACCATTTTTCCAGGACAGAATCGAAAGGCTTTGGCGTGATGTGTGTACTGCAGTAACTAGCCCATATTATGATGTCCCGTACAGTCTTGAAGAAGAGGGACTACTGCACATCTTCCTGGGGCACTATGTGTTCCTCCCCCGTCTCCACAGCGACCTTCACACCTTTACTGAGGGCTGGAACCATCACCTGCTCCGCACAGAGCAGCAGGTCAGCCTGCTGCAAAACAGCACAGATGAGGCTGAGAATGTTGAGGTGCACACTTTTCTGCAATTATCTCTGTTTGATTACAAGCAGTACATTCTTGAATATTGCACTGTAATGTTATGCTTGATTTAAAGTGCTATTTGAATCCTAGGATTGGCAAGAACTTGACAGAGACAGTGCCCTCTACTGTGATGAGTTCCTACCTGAATTTGGGGTTGTTGTTCCCACGTCCCTAAATGAGCAAGATATGACAGACCTTCAAGCTGCTGTGGACCCTACAGACCCATCTGACTCCCACGGTCGTGACATTTACTGTTTTCTTCAAATCTTTCAGTGAGCAACTGTCATGTTGGTAAGTCTGACAATCGGGATATGACACAAATTATACAAATGTACATGATCAATAACTTCTATGCCAGTGGGGAGTGCTATCTATCAGTTGCACACAGCTGCGTTTTTATGTGGCACATAGCAGCAGCATATCTATCAGCACTAGGGTTGGGTATCTTTGAATTTTATCAATTCTGATTACGATTCCAATTCTGCTTATTGATTCTGATTCTTATCGATACCCAGTTTTGATTACAATATGGTAAAAAAAAGGGTCAAATGTTTAGATAACAAAAATATCTTTATTCTTTTAAGTGTTTACTTTGACTTTTATTGTTTCATTAAAATAATTCAAGGTCTTTTTAACTGAACATTCTGCTTTTGTTTTCTCCTCCAGCACAGCTGCTGGGAGGCGCTGTGCTATCCAGCTACTATTGTACTGTATGCAGCTATTATAATAAAAAGTATGGGCGCTCAGGTATAAATTAACTGTCCCTTTATTCCAAAAGTCATAAATAAAGCAAGGGAAGTGCATTTAATAAAGCCCTGGAGGGCAGGAGTGGATGAACTCAGTTAAAGAGTACCTGCCCATATGGGACGCTCTAAGAAGTAAAGCGAACACGCCCGCAAGGAGGCAGGGATCATTTCATTGGTCATCACTACACCTGGCCTTCTATTGGCTGGGGGATTTTGAATAGAGTTGTTGCACAAAAAATCCGAGAGCAGAGCAGAAATCTGAGAGCAGAAGTTTCAGGAGCGTGCAGAAGCAGCCTGAGTGTGAGGAGGAGAGCTGAAGCTGGAGCAGGAAACCTGTGCAAGCAACAATATATCTGAGTGTAAGCACACAGTTTGAGCAGAAACAGAGCAAATCTAAGCGCAAGCAGATTTGAGTGTGAGGGACAGTATTACCAAATCTGAATGTGAAATCAATAATTCATGCTCTCAAATTGATATGCCACGCTCTTGAATATAGATAGAAAAAAAGCTCTATAAATGGGACCATAATTTACAAAATGAACATCATGCTATTTTGAAGAAGACTTGAAACTGGTGATTGAGACCATAAACTCATTAGGAAAGTGTTTACTGAGCTAATACTGAGAAGCAGGGTCATTTTCTCACAGACTTCCATACAATCAGACTTCTTTTTAGAGACAATGGAGTCGCCCCCTGATGGCCATTAGAGAGAAAGCAGGTTTAAGGCACTTCGCATTGGCTTCACTTTTCAGACCCGGAACTACCCGCTTGTGTCAGACCATGAAAGAGTCAAGCACATAACCCCCATAAAACCTGTTTTTACATTTCAGTTTTGTATGGTTTAAACAAGATGTAACATATTGATCAGTGAGCTTTAGGCATGCTGGTAGATCTTTTATTTGCTTTTTTAAAAATATTGGACAGACCTAAGCTAACTGTTCCCCCTGCCTCCAATCTCTGAGCCAAACTAACATTAAGCTAATGTTGCTAATGTGCTAGCTTCTTATTTAGCTCAACGGTCATTAAAGTGGTGTCAATTTTCTCATCTAACTTGGTAAAAAAATAAAAAACAATATAAGTTATTTCCCTAAATGTCAAACTAATTAATTAACTACATTTCCCTGCAAATGTTGCCTTTATTTGAAAAGAAATTCCCCAAAGTTTTTTTTTTTTTTCTGGCTGTTGGATGCTAACATTTCAAATATTTACCCACTATTTCAAACATAGGTGTTATGTGAGTTTGTCCACACATTTAATTAAAAATGTTTTATTATACAAACTATATGACTGAAATTTAATTGTTTTCTTCTTTCAGGGATTACAAATAAGCACAATAACCTTTCTCTGTATTTTATAATAGACAAAGGCAAGACACAGAGAATCAAGGAAGATAAAAGTTATAATTTTTCAGCTCCAGGGTTTCATCGACTTGTTGGAACTTCCAACAAAATGTGCTGTGTATTTCAATGTACAATAAATCTGTAGCCAGGAATAAAACACTATATGTTTTCCCTCCATTCTCTAACCTGAAATGCTTAACAATGTAATTATTATGACTTAATCTCTGATTTTACTTTAAAGTTTTGAGACTGAAATACAGTTAAATGATACAAAAACAGAACATATTCACCAATTTTATGATAACGGCTTTAAATTGTTCAACTTGGAATATTCTAATGTTGTCAACTAGAATAATTTCAGAGGTTTAACTTTTCTACATTTCTATTTTTCTAGGTAATGGTTCATGGTTCATGCTTAAACTAAACCAACCACCAGATGTCAGCCTTTCACTATTTCTAAGCACACAGTTGAAGAAATGTTTTTCTCTACCTTCAGATGAGAAAACTGGTCCTAACTCTAACCTACTGGTTCTACAATACTGTACATTTCTAAACACAATTAACAGAAGCTGGTACATCTACATCCAGATTCTTCTCGGTAAGATTAAATATAAAAAACAAAGCCTATTTTAAGAATTTGAGGAGCTCAATGGAAATGCAGAAAGTATTCCAGTTCCATTCCATTAAATGACCCGGATGCCTTTCTAAGAGGATAAACAATAAATTACTGAGCTAAAAAACCACTTGTGAAATATTAAATGAGTTCAATAGGTTTCAATGCATACAATCATAACAGCGAGCCAGCTCACCATGTCAGAGGTTTCATGTTCAGTCCAACTCCTGAAAAGTTGCTTTTTTTTCCATGTGTAGAGTCAAATTATGTTACTTCCTCTGTTGCTGGCAGGGTTCAACGTCAACAACGTCCACAGAAGAACTGAAGCCGATCCAAATAAGGCATCAAGACATTAGTACAAAAAATAAAACTGTAACTCTGCTAGCAAACGTTTTACAAAGGCTGACTGAGCAAACATTTCGTTCTCTGACGAAACGCTACAAAAACTACAAAAGTGTTTCTTTTGTTGTAAAGGGTGATGACTCAGAGACTTCTGTATGCTTCTCTCTGCAATAAAACTCAATCAAAACCTTTCAGACAAACAGGAAACAGTGTGGATGTGATGTCGAATGCAGTCCTGTAAGATATCACCCTACGTCTCCTATATGAGCAAAGTCTCACAAATTCTGGAAAATTAACACAATTTCTCAAAATGCAAATAACATAAATTATTAAAGGATTAAATGGAGAAATCTTTAGAAACACACAGCGGTAGTGATGGTAGTGTGGTAGAAGGTGAGGTGCACAGACTGGAGTGTTTTTCAGGGGTTTGAAGTAATCTGATAATCAACAATTTCCATTTTCATTTCAGCCAATACCAATATTTGTAATGTCTTTGAAATTAAAACCATGTTAGTTTTCACGGGTGGAGTTTACCTGTAACTGTGATGTCTGCTGTAGATTTAAATGTCTCCTATCCTGATTTATTACTATCTCTAAGTGTTACACTTCCATAAAGTTGAAGGACTTATAAGAGACCAAATCAAAGGTTGAGATATCTTAACTCTCAGTCTCTAGTATGAGTGAAGCTCCAAAAACACTGGATCCTACACTTCCCATAATGCATCTGCATGGTAAACACCCACATCATTAAAACCCCAGTTTTTAGCACAGACTGTTGACATCACCATGACATCATCAGGGGTTATTTTCTTACACTTGACAAAAGCTCCTCCAGAGCCACAGATGGCTGCACAACTGTTTTCACAGGCTGAATAAGACTCATGATGAGTTAACTGCCCAAATTTATCAGGTGTCTCAGGGTAGGAAATCAGCCCTAACTCACCAAAAATTTTAAGTGACTCTCCCTACTTGTAGCCATAGGAGTAAAATCATTTTATTAACATTCTTAACTGAGGACATTACTTCTATCTCTGCCAATATTTCGGAGAGCTCCAGAGATGGCCTGACCTGTTAGGAGACACCAGGAGATGACTGACAGGCATTAATAATTCTGAGTGCCGTGATGGAGAATATTGCTGCTTTACTGTCTGGTAATAAACTTTCTGTTCATTTAAGGAAAAACTGGGGCCATTCTTTTTGGATCGTGAGACAAGCTAAGACAATATGCAGAACTTTCAGTTACGGTACTGTAGGACAAACAGGAGCAGCAAAAACTACTGTTAATTATTTAGGCTGTATTCTAGATAATCAGCTCTCAGGGGAGGCCATGGCACTAAAAGCACTTTTAGTCAAAAGACTAAATTCTTAGCCCTGCTGGACAGTGTAACATTGAAAATTCTGGCTGAGGCTTTGGCTCAATGTTACTTTGATTATACTGCCACCTTCTGGTGCAGCAGTTCTCCACAGCTCTTTAAAAACAAGCTGTAGATTGCTAAAATAATAAATAAGCTTATAAGGGTCATATCCAAACTTCCTTCCTGAAAACATCTACATCTGGCACATTTTCAAAATCTAAAATTTCTTACAGTGGAAAGAAGAATTATGCAAATTACATTAGGTCTCACAAAATTACAAAGACTACAGCTGGTTAGTTAACTAACTCCTGTATTTTAGTCTCATATACTGCTGCAGTTCTCCAGGATCTCTGAAGATTATGATTATGACATTTAAGTTATAATATAATATAAGTAATTTTACTTTTGCACACATCACAAATCAAGTTATTTGCCTCAACACATAAAACCTACACATAAAAAAAAGTAGTGATATTTTCTGCATTTTGAATTTTACTGCTAATATTCCAAACGGTCACAAAAACTATAATACATCTTTATTATTTCTACTTAAAAATTAGCGACGTCACATTCAGGAAACATCATACAGTAAGTAACTAACCAGGACCCAAAACGCTTCTTATTTCAACTTTCAGTAAAACTCCTATAAGGGATTCTGAGACACATGATAAATACGGACCCTGCTGGGGTTTTTGTGTTTAAGGACCAAACAGGAAGTCCTCCTGCTTTTGACTTTATACTTCAGATATCTGAGGACATGGCTGACTGAGAATCTTCACTGATATTAACATGTTTGATGCTGCACTTTTATCTTTTGTTGGTGGAAATTTAAAAGCTGACAGTCACACTGTCGCCTCATGTGAAAACAGATTTAAATACCTACACGGAGAAAATTTGCTTCTTAGAGTCATTACAAAACATTTTAGAAAGTTAAAGAAAGTCAAATAATAACATTACCTCCTTAAAACAGATTAGATCACCAAAATGAATATTGGTCCTGAAACTGACAACATTTTTAAGCAATTATTGCTTGACACTGATAATCTGACTGATAAATCATACTTGTCTAGTTTTTGAGCAAAACATTAATGGTAACATCAACCACAAAACTGTTTTAACTGCCTGATATGAACCTTTTCATGAACCAAACAGGTGAAAAAGGCAGAGCCAATTTGTGCCATTGACACATAACCCAATCCAGTCAATTAATTGGTATCACACACATGCAATCTGCATTTTGGAGCTCATTTCATGAAATATCCAGAGCCTGTGTTTCCTCTGCACTTGAGTCCTGGTTCGGGTTCCTGTTGCTGGACAGAGCAGAGGCCTGCTCCAGCAGCTGGACGAGGTAACTGTCCTCCACCCTCTCTGCTGCCGTCAGACTCTCAGGCTGAGCCAGGCCCAGAGCCGGCGAGGCCAGCGGGGCTACAGGCGTTGAGAGAGTCCTTGGGACCCTGCAGGAGGATTGGTCAGTGCTGACGGTCATATGAGCGTCCACAGTGGGATCGTCTGTCATGAGCACGTCTGTGATCTGTGGAGCTGCATCAGGTTGCACCTCATCCCTCTCCTGATCTGACAGTGAGGGCTGATCCGCTGGGACCGCTGCCGGGCTCCCTGGGGGCTGGTAAGGCGGAGGCCCCGTCAGCGGGGAGCCGTCAGGGGTGAGCGGGGCCTGGCTGTGGATGATGACAGGGTCTGGGGAAGGCAGCGGGGCCTCCTCCTCATCCGCAGCATGGAGATCCAAGGGGTCTTTGGAGGGGCTCTGGTCTGGGGATATGGAGTCAGGCTGGTGGGAGATGATGTGGAGGCTCAGACCTGCTCTGGGGAAACCGCTGGCTGAGGACGGCTTCCCTCTGGAGGGCTGGACTGGACTCAGCAGCACTGGCAGCTCCTGGCCCAGAGGCTTACGAGGCAACTCATCAGGCTTCCCTGAAAACAAACCAGGTGCATAAAAAGTCTTAACAATACACAGGACTGAACTTAGCAGTTATTGTTATGTTTATTTATTTATTTATCTCTTCTTTACAAAGTTCAACAAAGCAAATTAACAACCGATAATCGTTGTTTTACTGTTAGCATGAATTTACCATATCTGCTAGTTAACAGACAGTCAGTAAAGCCAGCATAAAGTGTTCATCCAAACAAAATGACACACAAGTGAAAAACAATCACTGACTGTTACATTATGTGTCACCTGTCCTGACAAAGAAAATTATATTTATTTTTTAGAGAAAAAACGAATGTAACACATCTAGCAATGTCTCGGTTGGCCTGGTTCACTGTTGGCCAGCAGATCCTGCAAATAACTTTCAACTTTACCCCACTTTGCTGATACTATGTGCATGTTTTTTAAGTGCAGTTATCCAATCTTTCAACATTCCTCTGTCCAATATTTTAATATCACTTTTGTTTTTGTTAACAGGGATCAAATCAACACTACATCTTTTTCATTTATAGTAATATCATTGGGTGTCTCTCTTAGTGTACACGATGTAGGACAAGAATACATTTTTGATATTCGCATTTTCTGTGATTCTCAGAAATTACTGCCATTTCACTCCCACAGTACATGCATCAAGGTGCCATTAGTAGTTATTTTAAATTAACACGTTCTTATCCTTCGGTACATCTTGAGGCTTGTGTCACACTAAACAGGATGAATTCAGGTACCTCTGTATTGACAGATTTCAGTGCTGTATGCAGTCATGTACCTGGAGGAGGAAGGTCCAGCTTCATCTTACGCAGTTCAATCATGGAGGCCTGCAGCTGCTCAACGATCACGTCGTCGCTGTAGAAGAAGGTCTGACCGATTCGCTCCTGTAGAAACTCTCTGAGCTCCTCCAGGGACATCTTCAAGAGACGCTCTGCAGACACACACACGGTAAATTCAAACAAACTGTATCATGCATTTTTCTTCTGCAATTCAGCAGTAACTGATTGTTTTGAGGGGCAGCGGGAACACATCACTGACACATCATCAGCTTTTAAGTTGATATGTTGAACTTGTCAACAAACAGTTGCTTTTTCCCACATCCAGCTATGAGAGTGCTGAGAGTGAACCAGTATGTTTGAATGATCTGTTATATGGGACGAGGGTTGAGCATTGAAATTTCTCTGATCGGACATTTTTCTGATTGAAAATCATAAGTTTGCCAGTTTTAAACTGTTTTATTGAGGAAGCACGCTTGTACAGCTGCTTGTAGTTACATAATATTTAACATTTGAGAATTAGAGATCTTTTGTAAAAAAAGGTATTAAAAAAAGTTCATTTTCTGCATAAACAACTGTGTTAGAAAATATCAGGTTATTTCATGAAGTCAAAAGGTATATGAGGTTAAATTACTGTCACAATCTAACATCTGTGAAAATCCCATCAGAAATCCCAGAATGCAAAGCTGAAAGAGCAGATATGTATCTCAGAAAAAGGACTTGACTTTCAAGACACAGATTTGTAACACTGAAAACATTAAGTAAGAGTGAAGCAATTATTTCAGACATTCAAATCTAATTTTCAGATCCTATTTTTCCATTTTACAACCACAGTTTATACTTTCAAAACCAACTTTCAAAACTTAGTTTTAATATTTTAGATTGTGACGGTAATTTAACCTCATAAAAGGTACAAGTCTGGATATAAAAATTGAAGAGGAGAAGTCAACTTGTCGTCACTGTGAGGTTGCCAGAGACTCCAGGAAGTTACTGCACCTGGCCAAGAAAATAGTTAGGCACATAAACCCCAGAAAAACCACAGATTGATGTGTTTTTGTGCTAAGCTAAGCTAACCCGACAGTGGATTCATATTTACCTCACTGACATGAGAGAGGTATTGATTCTGAAATAAATGTATTTCTCAAAATGTCAAACTATTCCTTTAAGAAGCATTAAAAATCGCTCCAATCTTTGAGTAATTGGTGGCTGAATCCTAATGTCCAGACTTCCCTGCAGCAAACAGCAGCTGAAAATCATCAAAATCAGTTTATTTTAGTTGTTTGTTTGGAGCTCAACAGTGTGTTTGAGGTCTAAATCATTCAGCTGCAGCACTGACAGCCCAAGTAGATGATGATTTAACTTTTTGTGGTGAAGTATTTGTCACATCCTTACTCTTGTGTATCTTCAGGATGGTGTAAGACATGGCGGTGAGGAGCCTCTCTCCCTCCAGGATGAAAATGTCCCACAGTCGGAGGGTCAGGGTGAACGGCGTCTGCAGGAACACAAGACATCACAATATCACTGCAAGAAATTTGAGTTTGTTTGTGCCAGCGGTTTCACATATCTGCAGCTCTCCTCCGGGCCGGAGTCAGGAGGGTTGTTTGGTTCCTTCCCAGACCTCAGAGGCTCAGTGGCCCCTCTGAGCCGAGAGACGACTCAGCAGGACAAAGAAGTGCTGACAGCGGCCCAACGCTGCCAGACCACCACCACAGGATTGTGGGCATGCATGGAGGGGACTAATAGCAGTTTAGCTTAACAGCTTTTAATGCTCTCTTCTAATGCAATGTCTCAGAGCTCAAATATCAGCAGGCTTTATTTCTACTGGAATCATGTAAAATTATCTTCAAAAAGGCAATCTGACGAATTTCTGTTTCTGCCACACTAGCAGCACGGCGTTAGGGATGTCAGTCAGTCCACCTCTTTGCTCCAGACTGAAATATCTCAACAACTATCAAATGGATTGACATGAAATTTGGTTCAGATATCCATGATGCCCACAAGATAAATCCTCACTTTGGTGATTTTCCTCTAGTGCCACCAGCAGGTCAAACTTTTCATTTGTCCTGTGAAGTATCTCAACATCTACCAAATGTATCAGCACCAAATCATTTACAAACATTCATGGTTCCCAGATGAATCCTAATGTCTTTGGTTGTTGATATTCGTGGTTTGAGTGAAATATCTCCACAACTATTAGATGGATTGCCATTCATGTCCCCTTCAGGATAAATTCAAAAATCCATAATCAGCTCAAGTTTTAATTTGTCCTATAAACCTGCAAAACAAACAACATTCTCATCAGCCTCAGCTGTGTTTTGTCTTTAGTGCTAATTAGCAAGTGTTAGCATGCTAACACGCTAAACTAAGATGATTAACATGGTAAGCTGCTAACATGGCTGTAGACTCTTAGTCTTGTTGATAACTTGCTGTTATTACATTTGAAAGTTATGTTTGTGATAACCTTTCAGAGTTGTCGCAAAAAAGTAACTCTGCATAGTAGTGACGCTTTCACAAGAAACTGTCAGGCAGCAAATATGATGATGAGGAGTTCCGATGAGAAGATGATTACACTTTGTACAGAACGACTGAGGCGAGCAGAGCGAGCGTGGGGCATGGAAAAGGACAAGAAGAGGAAACACCGCTGTTACATCATCGGATCAACCAGAAAGCTGGACTGTGGAGCGAACAGACAGCAGCTGCTGGTGGAGCTGTATCACATGACAAACTATGCAATTTTTTTGTGATATTTTGAAACCGCTGTTAGGGGAGTTGGAGCGAGGCAGTGATGCTGTGGATGAACTGACAAGTTGTGCATCCCTCCTAGCTGGAATGTTTTAGTCAGACACATGGCGTGATTCATGGAGCAGAGTCTGTCCAATCAGATCTACTCGTCCTGCTGAATGGTCAAAGACTGACCTACACAGAAGGAATGTATATCTTTGCTGTGGAGATTAGTCCCAGGATAAAAGATTGTTTTACAAGCGAAATCATAACTGCTAACATGTTTTGGTGGGCAAAGCACTGAATTTTAAAGAGGGTTTATTACATGAACATTTCATTCTGAGCATTTGGAGAATTCTTCAAATTATTCCAAAAGCTAAAATAAGGCTGCATGTTTTGGTAAATGACTGGCACTAATGAGAAGTGTAAGCAGATAGTAGTTATTTGAGTTTAACACCCAAAACCACTGGTGCTTTAACAAGCTGCTCTCTGGCTTCAGCTGAAGCCAAAGCAGCTTCAGTGTTATGTTTGTTATTAACTTGAGGTGAGATAAAGAGAGTAACATGGGAAGTGGATGAAGAGGGAACACATCAATCAGGCAGGTTCCTCACCCTGTCAATGAAACACTGTAGGAACCATTTAGTGCTGTAAATCCCTGCAGACATCTGCTCTCTGTCCTGCAGAGAGAGAGAGAGAGAGAGACAGAGGTTGATACGAGGCATTGAATCATATTAAATGTCGTCACACCTCAGAAGTCTTGCTGCAGTGTTGTTTCTTCACCCTCATTTTCTGTTATGAAACACTTGTGTAAGTGTGATCTCACCAGATGTTTCTTCAGCTTGGGGATGAGTTTGGAAATAATCTGATCATGATGTGCCTGAAATCGCTGAAGTTTGGGAAACCCAGGAACAAAAAATCCTTAAAAAAAAAGGAAAAACAGAGATTTAATCCCACTTAATATGAGTCCAAATCACAGGCAGTGCAGCCTGTAACAGGTCCCACCGCCCTACAGAGCCAAAGAGCAGGATCTGAAAATCACTTCAACATCTTTTTCCTTTTCTTAGCAGCACTTCATCTTGAAAACATGCAACAAGTTGGCTTTGTGTGAATCACCGTCTCACCATGCATGCCGTGTTTCTGATTGGTCAGCAGCTGTGACAGGGCCCAGAAGGCGTCTTCCTCGTTCATGTACACGAGCAGCAGGGCAGCGATCTGACTCATGCCCTGGCAGTAGCTCACTTCCTGCAGGCGACCGGACAAAAATCAAACACAATCACATTCTGGGTTTTCCACTGCAGCAGAGCTTCAACTCATACTAAGTCTGTCAAACACCCGGCAGCAAAGGATCAGGGTAACTCTGTTTATTTAGAAACAGTTATAGTATACATAGTAGTATTAGTATATAGTAGTAGTACTGTATAGTAAAACACAGTTGTAATAATATAAAATAGGATATGTTATAATTGGTGACAAATACTGTACATTAATAAACACTTTAAAATGTACTTATATCTGCATAAAGCTACATTTTAGTGTTATAAACTAATTTATTAATGGATTATATACTGCTTAGAAATGCTGAAGAGGGGGACATAAAGTAGAGTGTTAAACAGCATCAGTACTGTGTAGTAAAACCATCAGCTGGGAAACTAAATTTCACAGAAAAGATCATTGCACAGTACACAGGTCTGTGTACCACCATGTCAGCTACGCAGTCAGAGTCGTTTTTGTTTTTTGCAGATTCTGAACACACAATTACCTGATTTCAAAATTTCAAATTATTGTAAATCCTAATTGTAAATAAAACCTGAAAATAACAAGCTTTAACAGTTACCTCAAGCTAACAGATTACCTCAGTGGTGACTTACTTTTTTTTCAAGAGTTGCAAATATGTCAATATTGGTGCCTCTACAGAAATCTGTAGAGAATTAGTATTGAGCAGCAAAAAACAATATATGTATCAGTTCAGTAGTATTTAAGTTTGGCAGATATTGAAATTTGCAGTTTTCTTTTCTTTTCCAGAAGTTTGTCACTTTATAAAACAGAAAACACTGAATTACTGTTCAGACTGTTTGACAGGTGATTTGTTAGATGTGCAATGTGAAGTGAGTTTGTTAAATATGCTGTTTCCTGAAAATAAGGTCTGAACCTCAATTTGTACCAAAAGATCATTGTACTGTATTATTGATACCAGCTGATGGTATAATGTCTCGGCTCTTAATTAAATACCTGAAATGATCACCTATATGTTTTTTAATGCCACCTCCAGTAAGAAACTATCCACTTTCATACTGTTTCATTCCACAAGTTGTGGATTTAAAAATGGATTTAAAAATGTCCTGATCCATAAGAGTGCTGCATCAGCAGGCTTTACTGAACAAATATAACATCAAAACATACTGAACTCTGGCAGCATACAACGAGCCACTTGTGGAAAAAAACAAATTAAGTCTCCGCTCTGCTCAGGAAAAGAAAAATTCAGAACTGAATATAGATTTTTATCAGTTAAATCGAGTTAAAGTGGTATTTGAGTGTTTCATGTGATGGAGGGAAAGCAGCCACTTACTGTGTTGTAGACTGAATATGCAGACAGGACGTGGAAGAGAGACTGCTGCCTGTAGAGAAGAGGACAAGAGAGGAGGGGAAATAATGTAAAAGAGATGAACGAGTCACAATCATTCTGCTTTGTTCTATCATTTTGTGTTTGTGTACCTACAGTATTTGTCATTGTTATTCAATATTTATGTTTTTAACGGCTTTTAACAAACACTATTTCCCATAATCCCAAGACGTTTGGAGGCCAATGCTGCGTTCACGTTACATCGGATGGATGGGAAGTATCGGAAAGATTCCCATGTTCACGTCAGCTGACAACTCAGGAAGGTTGTATGATCACCGAGTTGGTCGTATGAGGGTTTAAAATACTGTTGACAAATCATATCCATTACATTTGGGTTTTATTACATTGAACAACAGAGTTTGGCTCATGTGAGGTGTCTGTGTTTGGGTTTCAGATGCCTACAGTTTGTATTATAAAGTGCTGAGTCAGATATGTTGGAGCTTTCAGAGAAATCCCACTTTCCATGTGGTAATTACAACTTTTAGGTTAACGTGAACGTTATTTTGTGACATTTATTTACGTTAGTTAAATAAGTCAGAATCTCATAATTATGAAAACATGACATGAACATTAGCTCAGACATGTTTGAAAATTTAAAAAAAATTGGAAATATGGCTTCAGAAGAGAGTTTTGGTGAATTTAATGCATATGGACAAAATCAAGTTACAATAATGCAAGTACCAGTGATGCTGGTAAAGTTGAAGTGTTTTCTGTGCTCACACAGGAATCTTTGTTTAATGTTTTTAAAATCACAAAGGTTTCAGTTTCTAACAGTAAGTGCTGCAGTGGATGCAGAGTTGTCTTAGAATATGGAAAGTAAACTCCAGGAACGTGCTTTAATTTTTCAGAAAGACAGGAACTAAATGCTGAATGAGAGATCACACTGAGTTACAGAAGCTAGTGCAGTGTTTTTCAGTCCTGGTCCTGGGGCACCCAGGTGTGCTGGAGCAGGGAAACATCTAAACCATGCAGGGCAGGGGTGCCCCAGGACCAGGATCGAAAGACACTGACCAGCTGGTGGAACAGGCGCTAGACAGGAAGTGATGACTTTGGTTCTCCATAGTGAATGGTAAATAGTGAATCAGACTCCAGTTCAGATTGGAGGTCACACTCTGCTCCGTTTAAACAGGACTATGTTACAAATAGACAAACTCTTAAACACAGTGATGTCTGAGACTTTTCAAAGACAAAAACAGAACCTGGAAAACACAGAAACCAAACCCAGAGATCACACAGAACACAGAGTCTCTCGCTTTCTGTCACTATAAAAAGGTGAATTTTTTCAGGGCCGCTGAACTCCTGTTAAATATTAAAACATTTTGCTGCCCCAGACTTTCCACTGCCGCTCCCGAACAGGCCTGCGGTCTATTAAACTGTCAGTGACATCACTCTGTTAGAGGATCAGGTTCCAAAACCAGAAACAAAACTAACGCCGTCCAAAGCAGCCTGCCTACCTCTCCCACACTCAGTCCAAGTTCACACTGAGGTCGGGAACAGTTTGTGTTCTAAACCAGCACATAAAAACCTTTTCCATCCAAACTGATGATCTCTGCAACCTGGAAATGAACAAATAGACTTACACCACGTGGCCAAAAGTATGTGGACACCTGAGTTTGTATTTCCAAAACCACAGGCTTTAATCTGCTTTATCCAGTGGTGGAGGAGATATTCAGATCCTTTACTGAAGTCAAAGTACTAGAGCAGCAATGATTAGTCGATTAATCAATTAGTCAATCGATAGAAAATTAATCAAGAACTATTTTGATAATCGAATAATCGTTTAGGGTAATTTTTTTTTTTAAATGTCCAAATTCCCTGATTCCAGCTTCTTAAATATGAATATTTTCTCGTTTCTTTAGTCCTCTGTGACAGTAAGCTCAATATCTTTGGGTTGTGGACTGCTGGTCGGGACAGAAGAAGATGTTGAGGATGCATCTTTGGCTTTGGGAAACAGGAATTGATTTTTTACGATTTTACCAAATGACTAATCGATCAATCGAGAAAATCTGATTAATCAATAATGAAAATAATCGTTACACCCCTTAAAAGTACTAATACCAAAACAGAAAAATACTCCATTACATGTCTAAAAGTCCTTCATTTAAAATCCTACTTAAAGGGGATCTATTATGCTTTTCCTTATTTCCAGTCATATATATAATGTCACAATGATGTTGATGTTAAAAGTGGCCAACATGTTAAATAACGAGGTAAACCTATGTAGCAGTAATACCTGTGAGCAAAAAGCAGCGGCTTCAGACTGCTCTGAACGCTCAGTTTCCAACGTTTCTTTCTACTTTCAGTCTGAAGCGACGTCGGCTCATGACGGATTTCTTTATATGGTCATCTGCTCCACACACAGCGCGCCAGTTCACTGCTCTGCTCTGCTAACATTGTTTTGGGGGTTTCTGCTTGTACTGTTCCTCCCTGCATTATTTCTAACTGATCCGCTCAACAAACAGCTCCATAGATCTCCATATCTTGTTATTTCGACTGGTTTTTAGCGTTGCTAACAAACCTCTGCTTATTTGGTGAGGAACTACCTCATTTCCTGTAAATTCTTCACAATAAAAGCCTCCTGTTATTTATTCATTTAAAAGCTTTTAATTTGAAGCAGTAAAGCAGGAAATGTTGGGTTTGTGTCAGCGGTAACTTTAAACAACTCTGATAGTAAAGCTGGCCAATCATAAGAGAGTGGGCTCTTTAGGAGGGGGGCCTTAAAGAGACAGGAGCTAAAATGGACTGTAAAGACACACAGTGTATACTGAGAGGCTCCATATAGGGCTAGTATAAGATAAATAAAGAGTTTTTTAAACTGTGAATCATGCAAAACTACTCTAGTGGAGTCCAAAAATAGCATAGAGCTGAAATGAGCATAATAGGTCCTCTTTAAGTAAGCACAGACGTATTATCAGTTAAACTTACTTAAAGTATTACAAGTAAAAGTTGTTTTGCAAAAAATCGGCCTCTGTGACTAATTTATTAAACGATCTACTATCGGGTCCCTTCTAAGGTCAGCAGATAAATCTGAGGGGTCGTGAGAGGATTAATGGAAGAGGAAAGAAGAAAAAACAAAGTTTGGCACACAAACCTGTTTTCAGTGTTTGGAGTTTTCTCTATCTTAGATTTTCTTTAAGTGAAATATTGGATAATTTGAACAGTTATTGAAATTAAACCAAGTGAGAAGTTTAGAGTGGAAATATCTCTTTGGTGGAGCTGCTAACAGGTCATAAGCTAGCTTTCCATCCAAATGTAGTGTAAAGTTTAACTGAATTTACAGAATATCGGCAAAAGAAATTTCAAATTTATGTGCATTTCCATCCACTAATATTTTGTGAATATTAGTGGATTACTCGGTTCCTCAAAATAAACAGCAGGTAGCTCTAATTCTCCAGTCGGTGCCATTAAACCAGAAGAAGAGCAGAAGAAGAGGACACAACAAGATGACGTCATTAAAAGAGCGTCAGTCAAAGCTCAAACAATGGGAAACCATGTGGAAAACATGAAGGAAATATGACATTTCTGTTAGTTTCATGTATTGATGTGAGGAAGGTTACAGTCTCCTCATCGCTCCACACAGATTTGATGTTTTCAGCTCTTCAGTGATGTTTAAGTCACATGTTTCATGTATGTCATCATTTATTCACTCAGTCTGTTTATATTTGCTTTTTATCAGACAAGCGTAAAAACTTTTTTGCAATATTTCAATTATTTCCTAATTTTCAGGGTTTACACTTTTTTATGTGCATAAATCTTATCTTATCTTATCTTTAACAATGTGTCATATTTTATAACTTGATCATATGCATTTTGGGTAAAAATCTTAATTTGAAAAGTTATAAAGCTGAAAAAATAATGTAGTGGAGTAAAAGTACAATATTTCCCTCTAAAATGTAGAGTAGTGGAAGTATAAAGTAACATAAAATGGAAATACAAGTACCATTGTACTTAAAGGTAAAGTCAGTGATTCTAATCCAATACATTTTTTGTCAAATTCAGCCAGTATCTCCTCACGGTCCGCTAGCTGTCCGTTCTGTGTGTGAAAAAAAATCTGGTGTCCATACACAGCCCTGGCTCTGTGAATGGGCATGTAAACACAGTGGCTTGGAGCGAGCCACACAACACTACTCCAGCCAATCAGCAGCAGGGGGCGTTCATGCTTGTGCACAGGACAGGGGGAAGTCATCAGAGCAGCTGTCTGTGTGAGGACATGACAGTCTCCTGTCTCCAGCACCCACTGAATGGTGAGGGATGGCTGGCGAACTGGAGAGAGAGAGGCCGTGGCCAATTCACATATAAAATCTTTTCTCACGGAACAGATACGCTTCCATTTTATTAAATGTATCAATCCACACTGAATCCCAGACAGTCTGACTGAGACCCCCTGCGTTTTTTTAAACTCTGAGTCTGTTTCTGTTGCGTTTAGTGAAGCGTAATCTGAGCAGGCAGTTTAAATCACACAAATATCCCTCTGTATGTGTGTTTTCAATTTATTAACCGTATCAATGAATCAATACATACAAACACTTTCTTCCCGTGGAGCTGACATGCAAACTATTTTGGTTCAGTAAATTTCTGCAGTCACTCAGCCTGGTGAAAGCAGTTTGTTCGGCCGCTCCTGCGGAGCTGAGAGGACAGACGGCTGCTTCTGTGGACAGAGACGCTGAACAGGTTGAGTAAGTGGGGAGGCCGCAGAGAGGCGGAGAGTGAGGATGGACTGTTGTGCTCACATGAGATGACATTTTTTCCGCTCGAGATAATGTGTTTTCCAGAATGACTGACTCTACCTCAAAGTACAGTACTTTAGTAAATGTACTTAGTTAAGGCTGATTTATGGTAGGTCACTCGACAGAAATGACGTATTTTCGACAGAAAAAAATGTCGCTTGACACCTTCTTTTCATGTCATGCACCTGGAGGATTTTGTTATGTCACAGACACCATCATATTTTGTCGCGGAATGTGATTGGGTAGTGTTACTAACATCGCCATGGAGATTGTAGTTTTCACTGAACTACAAGTTTTGCAATAGGACTACATTTTTTTGATGGGTCATTGTTCTAAAACCATAATAATTAGATTACTGGTTTTAATTTCCATGGGTACACAACAACTTTAAGTATATCTAGTAACTATTATTTGAAACAAATACACTTTTGTTTTGCAGTAAAATCATCAAATGTAAAAAATGGCTCATGTTACCTTGTTCTGCCCTACTGTAACTAAACAAGCTGGCTGGAGGATAGTGTCTGGTTACCATGGAGATGACTGAACCTTTCACCGAGGCATAAATTGAAAATGTCACGCAACTCTTACATTTCTGTGGAGCAACACTTATAAAAAAGTGTTGAGCAACCTACCATAAATTAGCCTTTATTCCACCACTGGCTTTATCTTAATTTCTTAGTAACTTGAAACACACCACTGACAAATCAAAACAGTAAATGAAAATGTTTTGTAAAAATTTTCAGTGAAATGAGTGAGAACTTGATGAAAATTAGTCTCAGATGTTGCGTTTGAAAACTGTGAAATTTACTTGACTCCAAAGCGATCCATGAACATGATATGGTTTCGAAAGGTCCTGTTGATGTCCAGGTCGATCTGTTTGATCTCGGATGAGTACAGTCTGGCCTGCTCCTTCATCCTCTGAGAGAAAACAGAGAGGAAAGTCAACAACAACGGGGTCAGATAGCGAAGAGATGCTTGTAACTGACTGGCGTGGCTGAAATACAGTAAAAGAAAAAAACCCTGAACGTATGTTTTCTGCAACAGATACTTGTGGAAAAAATTGTTTTCAAATGGAAGCAAGACGCACAGAAAGCAGAACATTGTGACTGCTGATATCTGTGATCAGTTGCCAGAAACTGATAATTTTCAGTTTTTCATGTCTGTATAATTTGATATAACTGAAAGAAATTGATACAGGCCGAAGTTAACAACATTAACCTATATTTAATTCTAGAGAGACTAAAATAAAAACTGTGGACATGAGTTTGTGCCAAATTATGTACAGTTTAACATGTAAAAAGTGTCATTTCTAAATCTCCATTGTGTCTCCATCTGCTTGTTTTCCTCTCACTGATCTAATCCAGTCCACTTTGTTAAAACGCTGTTGCCGGTTCTAAAGTTTACGTATTGTTAATCCTGCTGTGTGTTGTGATGGCAGGGAGGATAAATATGTGTCAGTTCAGATGTGGGATTTAAGTGTCCATCTGCTGTCAAGCTAATCAGAGACATTTACAATTCCAGACGTACATGATGTTAGCTTGGCTGTTTGGTAGCTCATTCCACATGCTTTTATTGCCTTATTCATGTACAGGCAGTCTTAATGTTTAAAGATAATAGTTAAAAAATAGGTTAGGATAGGAGTTAGCTGGTTAAAACAGTTCAGTGTCTTTCACAGATTAAGCAGCATTTTAGGAAACATGTTTAACGGAATCATATGAGAATTTCAATACCAGTTTCATCTCTGTGTGTCCAGTACAGAGAGGATATGGATAAGTATAGCCTAGCTTAGCATAGATTTTTGTGTACTGAGCAGAACAATTGAACACACAGTTAAAAAATAAACTTATGTTTCTGGACAAATTACCTAAACCGTATTTTCAACAATTCTGCGCTGCAATTACTTGTTACTTGTCCAACGTAAACACTGATTCCAATATATCTTTGACAAGCTAATATAATCCAATAATATCGTCCAGAACAATTTATTGTTTACTGTCTAGTTTCTAGTCAAATATCCTCTGATCTTTTCCTGCTGTGAAAACACATTTCTTAGAATATTATCTGTAAGACATTTAACACTCATTTCACAAAATGTCTGCAGGCCGGGTCACGTACAATTACGTTATGAGTGCGTGTACCTCGTATTTGCCCTCGTTGTCCTTCTTTGCCCTCTCCACATCCAGCATCAGAGCCCAGGCCCGGCCTCGGAGCTGCAGGGGAATGCCCTTGTACACCCGTTTCACCATCTGAGTAAAATAAAAATAAAAAGCTGAGTCACTGGAAAGTTTAACCGCCTACTGTTCGCCAATGACAACATTCACAGGAACAAACCAAAAGTGTTTCACATTTGAAACATATTCAGCGAGCATGAAGTAAAGCAGGAGTGTGTGTGAATGTGTCAGACATGGATCAAATAGCTGCAGGGAATAATTGTTTTGTTTACCTCTGTGGGTTAAATTAACATAAACTCCTCAGTGTGCTTCCTCATGGACCAGGATAGAAAATTGATGGATGGATTAACCAATGAAAAATTATTAATTGGAACAATAATGTGTCTGATATGGTTTTTCCAAGTATAATTATTACGTTAAAATCCTTAAAATGACATCTAAATATATTTCATCTCAGAAGTTTTCCTGCTGGACACCAGATGTCTCCTCCTTCACTGTAAAGTCCATTCTCAGTGTTTGTGCACTGGAGGCTTCAAGTTTCCACATCACACTTGTGTAAATTGAATATTGGACCAGAATTGGTGTCCAAACTAGTTGTGATGTCACAAATCCTGCTCGTAGGCCCGCCCCTTCAAACTGGATTTTCAATGAGCTCAGAGAAACATTCCACTTTCAGCGGCTGAATGTAAAAACATCCTTTCAGTGTCAAACTCTGCATATACATCAATCTGCACAGTGAAGCTCAAACAACTGAAAAACAGATTTTTGAGTGATGGGGGACTTTACGTTTTTGCTAAAACCAACACTTGGATGAGCTTTCTAGCTGCTGTAGTGAGCAGTAGTGAAAATGTTTGCTGCGGGTCTGATGGTGACTGAAACAACCCCACTTTCCCGACAGTCCGCAATCAGATACAAAAACATTTTATGATCATCATCACTGCCTACGACAGGCAAGAGAAAGTATTTAAGACTTTTTTACATGAAATTTAACACTTTCAAATACCCTCAGCGGCCCTTTTTTGGGGGAGAAACTGAATTCAATACTTTTGAAGACTTTTCAAGACCTGCAGATACACTGAAGGCTGAAAGAAATCAAATGATGTCGGCTTGGTAAAGCAGTTAGTGGTTAAAGGGTCAATTGTACATATCATTTTTTTTTTTTTAAGTTCTACCACACCAGACCAAAAACCGTGAAGAAACCAGAAATCTAGCAGCTTGTTGGTCATTTGCTTTATCACTTACAAAGTTTTGGTCAGTAGAAATTAAGAAATGAATAGAATCTTAATAGAAATTAAGATTTGGGTGAAATCTCCATCTGATGAAGGTCTAAAACCAAAATATTGCGTCTAAACACAATACAGGAGACCAACAGTGTGCTGGATTTCTGGTCTTTGTCTGTATTGGATGCACAGACAGGAAACTGGTATGTAAACCTAAAGCTGCCTTAAACCACTTTTCTTATTTTTTGCTCATTTGGGGCAAAACCCCACAACAAGCTTAAAATCTCACATTTGACTTGTTATTGCCTTATAAGGTTGCTGCAGCTAACGTGAGCAAACAGTTGCCTACGTACACATCCAGCAGTGAGTTCGTCAGTGCGAGCGACCCCTTTCACATTACACAGCGTCATTTGAGTCATTAATATGAAAACATGTAAATTTGTGGAGTTTTAATGTATTAAACTGTCATTTTAACATCAAATTTAAGATATAAAAATTAATGTTATTGAGTGTAGGCTGGAGAACTGTTCATTGTAGGCGGAGGTTCTCCTCCTCCAAGTATCTTCTAGTTTGATTTATATTTTAAGGATTACGTTAAGCTCTGATTCATTGTTGATAAAAATGAATGATCATGTAGGAATTCAGTATCTTGCTACAGTAAACCGCTGATGTGTGTCAACATTGACAGTTGTGGTGACCTAACCGTTACATGACTCACTGACCAAACAGAAACCAGCACGCACTTTACATAATAATTTTAAAATAAAAAATAATAAAATGTGTTTTCAGTCTCCTCTGACACAGGTCTGGTATGTGTGAGCTGTTACTCACCCTGTCACTGTTCTTGTATTTATCCCATTTCTTCACCATCTTCAGCCATTTCTCTGCTCTCTCTACCTCCAGCTGCTTCAGCTGTGAAAGAGAAAGAAACTGGTGAACTTAAACACAACTGCAAACCTGCCATTGGCCCTCTGTTAGTGAGGTATGTGCAGTGCACACGTCTCTGTCCACTGGATAGAGACAAAGTTTTGGTACACTGGAGAGACAATTAAGAGGTGTGATGCACAATTTGTGTCAAAACTTAAACTCCTTCTTTAAATCATTACTCAGTCAAATCTGAATACACTATAACACACACACGCTAATAAACTTCCATAAATCTGCTTAGAAAACAGAGAAAAAAGATGCTTCCTACAACTGCAGAACTTGCCTGAGGATCCTCATGTTTTTAAGTTTTCTTCAGTATCAAAGTAATCTGATGATAGTTGTCTGTACATGCATAGGTACATTACAAACAGGAACTGATAATAGTTAATTCGGTATACTTTTAATAGTGCCAATTTGCCAAAATGTAAACAAATATCAGCTAAAAAAAGGTTCAAGTTGTAGCCCACAGCTAACTCACTGAATCCATGGTCATGTTATACTTTCAAAGCATTATGGGAACTGTAGTTCCAAAACTGAGAGCATGATTATCCCCCAAACTGAAGTAAGACAATAAAGAAGGAATAATAACAGGAGCAACAAAATCCATGACTATGAACTTTTTTCAATATTTTTATAACATCACTAATGCTCAGAATCTTATATTCCTGGATCACTGACACCCTCCTCTATCCGTTCATAAAAAACACAATTATCACTATTTACAGGAAGAGGAAGCGCTGCATGGTTCTGATGGCCCATATGACAGGTGCTCTTTAGTGGGGCAGGTAAAAGTACAAAAAACAAAATCCAGGAAGTCTTGCTAGATATTTGTTCTTAAGTGGTGCAGAAAAAATGAAGACACTCCATCTTCAGGTAAAATAATATAGTGAATTTATTCAAGCAGACCAACACGTATCGACTCGAAGTCTCCATCAGGGTCTAAACCCTGATGGAGACTTAAGGAGAAATATCTAGCAAGACTTCCTGGACTTAACAAAACATTTTTTTTACACAATTATCACTATTTGCACCAGAGGAGTGCAGTTGTCTCCATTTTTTCTGATGGCAGACCCACAGTGTCAGACTTTGAAACCCCTGCTCTAGAGCTTTTTCACGTTTCCCTCTTTACCTTCTCTTCATGTGCAGTCGGTGCTGGCAGCTCTTCCTCACTGGAAAACAATGAGAGACAAATCAGGTACAAAGTGACAGTGACTGCTGCACGGTGCCACCAACCCGCTGTGACCGCTGCGAAGAGAAACACAGACGGACTTACTGCATGAAGCCGAAGCGGTCAATGACTTTGAAGATGCTGTAGTCTGCATCTTCCCAGGGGTCGATCTCCACCCCGCCCTGCCTGCCCTGCAGAAACAAACACACACAAGTTACTTACATGAAGACCAACAGGAACACACACACATGATGCAAAGACGTTGTATTCAACTGAACCATACACTAACAGGAACTAAAACAATAGAGATTCAATGGCATCAATGACATCTGCCTCCAAAACTAATTAATTTTTAACCAGAATAGTTTTGTCAAATTACATGTAGTTCATTAACATATATATATATATTTTTTTAAATTACTAAGTCACTTGATTCATAGACAGATGACACAGATCAGAAACATGGATTAGGTGTTTACTGAGCCTCAGTTTTTTTTACAGTTAACATATAATTCAAGACCAAGATAAGAGCTCATCAGGATTTGGTTTACGTGCACAAACATGTAGAACAGGTTGCTCTAATTTGGAACATTAAATCATTACTGGGATGTAACGTTCTCACTGATAACAAGATAAACTTTTGTTTAGCCTGAGTGAACATCGTCTACATAATTTATACAAGCACAGAGAAACTAAAGAAAATGTATTAATTATAAACAAAACTAAATTTGGATGTTTATGGAAAAAAACTGACTTCAGTAACTGACTGAAATTTACGGAAGAGGATTAGGGCCACATGTGAAAAATGTCAAATATTATTATAAAATTTATTTGAGTTCTGACTTTAAACTCAGAACTCAAATACATTTTTCAAATGTGGCCCTAATCCTCTTCTGTAGGAATTAAACTGAAATGGGAATCCAATTTTAAAATAAAACCAAAATGAACAAGAATAAAATATTAATGCTAGCAGCCTTTGAGACTGCAAAGCTCATTACATACCACAAAACAACATTGTTGGATGTATAAAAAAAGATTAAGAGGCTTCTTGATGCCTCGATATGCATGTTTATCACCAGTGAGGCAGAAATGTCAAACGTCAAATATCTTTGATGGCAACAGATCAGGAAAGGTCCTGTTGTCAAATAAATCAACCATTTTAGGAGGTTCAGCTCTTCATTGACTCGTTCTCTCTTTCATTAGCTGTTCTTGGTCAGTTTCAGCTAAACTTTGGGTTTAACATGTCTGAATGCTAACAGAAAAGTTAGCTAGTTTTTCTTGTTTACTTTTTTTGCACACATGCATACAGACTGACACAGTCTGACAGTGGCCAGGCAGCACATACAAACACAAATTGAAAAAGCAGTAACAGTTTGAACTGAAAGCTTCATGATTCAAACACCAACATCTTTAAAACTTGTACCAGCAAGTGTAATCTCACACTGCACAGTGAAACTGCCCAACACAAACATGCTTCCAAAATATGCATGAAGCAGCACAAAGTTTAGGAGTTATGTTTGTATCCTGGAAAATCCATTTAGGCAACAATCTGGTCCCAGTGAGGGAGCTAATCCTCCGACAGCCTACCAGAGAGGCTTCTCCCTCCCTCCGCTCTGAAGAACAACATTGCTGTGTGGTTGGTTGACTGCCTGTCTGGACGGCAGCCAATCTGCCTCCTGCTCTCAGCGAGGGGAGAGAGGGTCAGAGCGAGCGAACAGAAACTACACAACTCCGTCGAGCTTGAGTCGGCACTCTGAGCCCTGGAGGCACCGCGAGTGATGTCAGCTTTATGAGAGTGAGAGGACTAAAAATACTCACTGAGGCAGAGACACACAGAGTGTTACAGAAAGACATCAGAGCCAGGCAGATCAAACTGCATGGATTAAAATCTGCGATGCTGATTTACTACGATTCAATTCCACTTGTAGGAAATGAATGAATTCAAAATTATAAATTGTAAGGAGAAGAAGCTGAATGTCATTTAAACTGAATTCAACTGTTTAACTATGATTTCAAACTCAGATGTTTCTGCAGGGTTGGGTGCCTGTCTGCAGTAGGGCTGGGCATCGAACCAAATCATCAAAAACCATCCAAAGTATCGAACAAAGTACCGAAACTTGGCGTTGAATGTACATAATGACGCCGTATGGCAAATGTCAAACATCTGCATTCATGGTTTCCTAACTAAGCCCGAACACTAGCAGTGTCTTGATGTGAGTCAAGTCATCATGATAAACAGCTGTCTTATTTCCCAGCATGTGTCAACTCTCCAGAAAAGCTGCAGTTTTGTCACATTTGATTCCCGGATTGACACATCCTGGCTACTGTACTTTGACTACTTCTTCTATCCTGTGTGTGTTAACCGAGAACTTCTGTTCCAGAAAGAAAACCTCATTCTACACTAATAAGCCTTGTAACAGAACCTTTCTCAACAGGATGTCACGGGCTAAACTAAATGTCATGGTTTGACAGAGGAGACGAGTCCATGAGCGAGTGGAGGGGTCACAGAGAGTTGAGACAGTTTACACAGCACAGGTTACAGCTACAATCAACAACAGTGACTTTAGAAGAAAGCGTCGGGGAGCCACACTTGGGGCTGTAGTTTTTTTCTGTGCTCACAAAGTAATCATTTAACTTAAAATCTGTAGTGGAGCAGAGTCGTCCTAGAATATGGAAAGTAAACTCCAAAAACACGCTTTAACTTCTCAGAAAGGCCGATGAAAGAAGTGCTGAACGAGAGATTGTATTGAGTTACAGAAACTAGTGACGTCGTGACTTCGTCCATCTATGAATGTCAACTGAGAAAACACAGAACAGTGTTGCTGTGTTGTCTTTCAGGCATAAGTTTGAATGAACTTTTATTTTGAAGGATCTTTTATTTTGAAGGGCCATTTTCGAGCCGGGAGTTTCCGGGTTTTCAGGTTGTTTGGGTCGATAATTTGAGGCTAGCTGAATGTGCACAGCTACATTTCTGTGTTCAACCGCATGTGTTTCATCACTGTAAACGCCACAGAGGCAACGTCGTAAGTGAATAATTTCATAGTTACATTTATAAGTTAATGTTAAAAAGTACTATTTACATAAAAAATGCATTTGATTTGTTTGTAACTAAAACATTTTATTTACATTTATTTACATGAGAAAAGTGGGTTACAGAGCTAAATGGTAATTCTGTATTTGTTTTTGTTACAGTTTTCACTCTGACCTTGTACAATGAGAGAAAGAGCCACAGTAAAGAGCAACTAAAGCTTACTACGACTCACGTCATCATTAATAAGGAAGAGTTTAGCTAGTTGTATAGCTGCAGTTGCTACACTGCAGTGAGGACAACATAGTGAAAAGACGTTAAAGGCTGGCGTTGTACATCGTGGTAAGATGGAAGCTAAACAGAGCGACAAGGTTTCAGTGGCCAGTAGAAGAAGTTCACGGTCATCTACAGCCTCACATAGCTCATTGATACGAGCACGAGCTAAGGCAGAGGCAGCTAGAACACGTCTTGCATTCGCTGATCAAGAAGCTAAAGCTAAAATAGAGAGAGCTGCTAAGGAGGCCGAGCACCAAAAAGAAAAAGCTGACAGAGAAGCTGCATATCTGCTGGAAAAGGCAAAGAAGGATGCTGAGCTAGAAGCGCTCACTGTTCGAAGAGAGGCGGCAATGGCTGAAGCTGAAGCAGCTGTGTGGGAAGCAGCGGATAGTATGGAAAATTATATGCTGTTAGATGAAGTAGGCCCATCAGAAGAGGATAAAATGGGACGGACAGAAGAATACATTACGTCTCATTTCGACCTGCACTCATATAAAGGCCATCCTTCTACCGACTCCCCAGCTCAAGCAGCCTTTAAAGCTACCCAGTCAACAGGTCAGCCTCCCGATGTGTGTGTCCCACAAACGGTTAAGATAGAAAACCAGGCTCCGTATGGAGAATCCAACCAGCAGAGAGGCCCAAAAATGACCCACACCAACTTGAACATGTCAGCACAGCCCTTCTGTTCCCAGAGTGTGCCGGCAGCTTCCTACAGCGGACCCACGACCGAACACCTGGCGCAGTACTTGGCTCGGCGGGACCTGGTGAGTTCAAGTTTATATCAGTTTGATGATCAGCCTGAGCATTATCGTGCTTGGCAGTCGTCCTACATCAGCGCCACTCAAGGGCTAGGCCTCACAGCTACTGAGGAATTGGACTTAATGACAAAATGGCTTGGTAAAGAATCCAGCAACCACGTCAAACGCCTACGGTCAGTCTACATAACAAACCCAGTCATAGCTCTCACAAAGGCCTGGGAACGCCTCCAGGAATGTTATGCAGCACCCGAAATAATCGAAAAAGCTCTTTTCGATCGACTTGACAATTTCCCAAGAGTCTCAGCAAAAGAACAGACGAAGCTACGGGAACTAGCAGACTTGCTAATGGAAGTGCAGTGCGCCAAGGAGGATGGCTACCTCCCAGCCCTCTCCTACCTGGATACCGCACGTGGCATTGAACCCATAGTGGCAAAACTGCCCTATGGGCTTCAAGAAAAGTGGATTTCAGCTGGGTCGAAATACAAGGAAGAAAACAGAGGAAGATTTCCACCATTTGAGTTCTTCAGCAAGTTTGTGTGCAACGAAGCTCGTAAAAGGAACGACCCTAGCTTTGCCATTCCAAGTACTAGTGGCTCAGCTGTAAAGTTTGAAAAAACCTTCTTTAGAAGCACAAAGTACCCAATTTCAGTCCACAAGACAGACGTCGTCCCGACGATCCCAAGTATCAACAAAGGTGCCTGCGACCCGAACAAAAGCTGCCCGATACATGGCAAGCCACATCCTCTCAAACGCTGCAAAGCCTTCAGAGCCAAGAAGCTGGAGGAAAGAAAGGCCTTTCTCAAAGAAAAGGGAATCTGCTTTAAGTGTTGTGGCTCAACTACTCACCTTGCTAAAGACTGTCCAAATGCAGTTAAGTGTTTAGAGTGTGATAGCAACTATCACGACTCTGCCATGCACCCTGGATCTGCACCTCAGGTCAAGGCACCCTCAACTGCACCACACAATGGCGGGGAGGAGGAAGACAGCAGCACCATTAAAGCTGTTGTTAACTCAAACTGTACCGAGGTCTGTGGCACAGGGAACGTTGGCTGGTCATGTTCCAAGATTTGCCTTGTGAAGCTATATCCTAAAGGTCAACCAGACAACGCTATCAGAGCCTACGTCATCCTAGATGACCAAAGCAACCGGTCGCTAGCAAGGTCCAGCCTTTTCGAGCTTTTTAACATCAAGTGCAAACCATACTCTTACTATCT
Organism: Scomberomorus guttatus; assembly: GCA_038419695.1. NCBI lineage: Eukaryota > Metazoa > Chordata > Actinopteri > Scombriformes > Scombridae > Scomberomorus > Scomberomorus guttatus. The sequence goes on from CM076445.1 coordinate 37,081,155, forward strand.
GAAGACATGCTCTGGCGTAGTGGAAACATCTGGGCGCAGGGCTGAAGACGTTGTGGTCGAGTCACTAGATGGAAAGGCCATGATCCCTCTCCCACCACTTATTGAGTGCAATGACATACTCGACAACCGCTCTGAAATCCCAACCCCAAATGCAGCTCGTCATCATCCACACCTTGCCAAGGTAGCAGAGCACATCCCAGAGGTCGACCCTACTGCTGAGATCCTCCTGTTGCTTGGTAGAGACATAATAAGAGTGCACAAAGTTAGGGAACAAGTCAACGGCCCCCACAATGCCCCCTTTGCCCAACGCTTAGACCTCGGATGGGTGCTGGTTGGAGAAGTCTGTTTGGGGAATGCACATAAGCCAACAGTAAACACCTTCAAGACGACCGTGCTTGACAACGGCCGGCCCTCCCTACTCGAACCTTGTACAAACTTTTTGCACATCAAAGAAAAGGTTCACCAAGACGAAGAGACGAGATACAGGATTTCAGAGAGCAAGTCCATGGAAGAAACTTTGGGGAAAACTGTTTTCAGTCATACTGAACATGACAACAAGCTGGCGCCTTCTATCGAAGACGGCATCTTTCTGAAACTAATGGACAAAGAAGTCTACAGAAATGAATCAAATAGCTGGGTGGCTCCACTCCCATTTAAGCAACCTAGACAACGCTTGCCTAACAACCGAGAACAAGCAGTCAGACGCTTTGCATCACTGCAACGTAGCTTGAATAAGAAGCCAGAGATGCAACAACAATATGTGGCTTTCATGGGGAAAATATTGGAGAATGACCACGCAGAGATCGCTCCAGTGCTAGAAAAGGATGAAGAATGTTGGTACCTGCCAACGTTTGGAGTGTACCACCCTCAAAAACCAGGCCAAATAAGGGTGGTCTTTGACTCGAGTGCCAAACACTTGGGCGTTTCTCTGAATGATGTACTGCTTACAGGCCCTGACCTCAATAATTCTCTTCTCGGAGTCCTGATGCGGTTTCGTAAGGAAAAGGTTGCCATCTTGGCAGACATACAGCAGATGTTCCACTGCTTTTTAGTGCGAGAGGACCACAGAAATTATCTGAGATTCCTGTGGTACAAGGACAATGACGTGACAAAAGAAATTATAGACTACAGAATGAACGTTCATGTTTTCGGCAACAGCCCTTCCCCAGCTGTAGCCATCTACGGACTCAGAAGAGCAATCAGAGAGGGTGCACGAGAACACGGGACTGACACAGTCAACTTTGTGGAGCACCACTTCTATGTGGACGACGGCCTTTGCTCTGTGTCGACCAATGCTGAAGCCATCGACCTGTTAAGCAGAACACAGATGTCACTGGCCGAATCAAACCTCAGGCTTCACAAGTTTGCCTCCAATAGCCAGACAGTCCTGGAAGCTTTTCCATCTGAAGACTGTGCCACAGTTGCAAAGGATGTGGACTTAAGCGGAGAGGCTACACCCACTCAACGCAGTCTGGGTCTCCTGTGGGAGATAGCAAGCGACACATTCACCTTCTCTGTAGCAAACGTCATCAAGCCATTCACTCGCCGTGGTGTCCTCTCCACGGTGAACAGTGTTTTTGACCCCTTGGGTTTTCTGGCCCCGGTCACAATCCAAGGAAGGCTCCTCCTCCGGGAACTCACTGCTGAGCTGTCCGATTGGGACATACCGTTACCTGAAGATAAATTCAGTAAATGGAAAGCTTGGCAAGACTCACTTCAGGAGCTGAGGCATCTTCACGTACCACGGACATACACAGCAGCTTCGCTAGACAAGGCAGTGCATAAGGAGCTCTGCGTGTTTTGTGATGCATCTATCAAAGCCATCGGTGCTGTGGCATATTTGAAGGCTGTACAAGAAGACGGACAAACTCACATTGGGTTCGTCATGGCCAAGTCAAGACTTGCACCTCAGTCTGAACCAACTATTCCAAGGCTCAAACTCTGTGCGGCAGTTTTAGCAGTGGAAATGGCAGACTTAATCCGTGATGAATTGGACCTGAACCTGGATTCCACAAAGTTCTACACCGACAGCAAAGTGGTCCTCGGCTATATCTATAATGAATCCAGACGATTCTATGTCTATGTCCATAATAGAGTTCGGCGCATTCGCCAAACCACAAAACCTGAGCAATGGCACTATGTGTGCACAGAGGATAATCCAGCAGACCATGCATCAAGGTCTATTCCGGCCACACTCCTGGCACAGTCTACATGGTTAAAAGGCCCTAACTTCCTGCTCGACTCTCCCAATGAACCAGATTCGGTTCAGTCCTTCGACCTGGTCAAACCAGAATTGGACGTGGATATCCGCCCACAAGTGAGGAGCTATGCCACAAAGCTGCAAGAGAAAATCCTCAGCCCAGAACGCTTTCTAAGGTTCTCCAGCTTCAACTCTCTTATCCGAGCTATAGCACTCCTAATTCACATTGTGAGGTCCTTTAAGCTCTCCAAAAGCATGGACAAGTGTAAGGGGTGGCACAGGTGTGATCTGACTCGAACTCCAGATGAACTATCCCTAGCGAAGGAAGTCATCATTTCAGCTGTTCAGAGAAGAGCATTCCCAAAGGAATTTGAAGCTTTGATCACGAATAAGCCGGTCCCTCTAAACAGCAGACTTCGGCGCCTAAGTCCAATTTTGCAGAACAATCTCATTTGTGTTGGTGGCCGATTAAAGAACGCTGACCTGGACACTGGAGAGAAGAACCCCATAATCCTCCCAAAGGATAACCACATTTCCTTGTTGCTTGTCAGACACCATCATGCTCAGGTCAAACATCAAGGCCGCCACCTGACAGAAGGAGCTGTCAGAGCAGCAGGTCTATGGCTCTTAGGAGGAAAGAGGCTCATCAATTCAGTCTTACACAAATGTATAACTTGTCGCAAACTCAGAGGCAAAATGCAAGAGCAACTCATGGCAAATTTGCCCCCAGAACGCCTTCAAACCTGCCCTCCTTTTACATATGTGGGTTTGGATGTCTTTGGACCTTGGGGTATTACCTCCAGACGAACGAGAGGAGGACAAGCTGAGAGCAAGCGGTGGGCTATGATGTTCTGCTGTATGAGCTCCAGAGCCGTTCACATCGAGGTAATTGAGTCAATGGACACTTCAAGCTGTATTAACGCTTTGAGGCGTTTCTTTGCTATAAGAGGACCTGCCAAACAACTACTGTCTGACTGCGGCACAAACTTCATAGGAGCATGTAAGGAACTTGGGATGAGCAAAAACCAACCAGACGCCACGGTGCAGAGGTACCTAAATCAACAGGGGTGCACATGGGAATTTAACCCCCCGCATGCCTCACACATGGGTGGTTCTTGGGAACGTCTGATTGGAGTGGCCCGAAGAGTTCTGGATGCAATGCTTCTCGAACAGCACACTCGCTTAACCCATGAGGTTTTGTGCACGCTAATGGCAGAAGTGGCAGCTATTATAAATGCAAGGCCACTAATCCCAGTTTCAAATGATCCTGAGGATCCATTCATTCTGTCGCCATCAATGCTTCTGACCCAGAAAACTGGAGTCCCACCTACACCTGGAGATTTTACAGATAAAGATCTCCTCACCAAGCAGTGGAGACAAGTACAGGCTCTTGCTGACAGATTCTGGAGTCGTTGGAGTCGAGAGTACTTGCCAACCTTGCAGTGCCGCAATAAATGGATCAAATCTCACCTAAACCTGCAAGTAGGAGATATTGTACTTCTCAAAGACAGTCACGCTACCCGCAATAACTGGCCCATGGCTATGATCACAAAGACCTTCCCTGGAGAAGACGGAAGGGTGAGGAAGGTGGAAATGAGGACCACAAATCAGGGACATTCAAAAACTTTCTTCAGGCCAGTCTCAGAAGTTGTCTTACTTCTTAAGTCTGAGAGACTCACGTAGTTCATGTGGGTCAATTATTGACCTCACAGAGGTCAGGCGGGGAGTGTGTTGTCTTTCAGGCATAAGTTTGAATGAACTTTTATTTTGAAGGATCTTTTATTTTGAAGGGCCATTTTCGAGCCGGGAGTTTCCGGGTTTTCAGGTTGTTTGGGTCGATAATTTGAGGCTAGCTGAATGTGCACAGCTACATTTCTGTGTTCAACCGCATGTGTTTCATCACTGTAAACGCCACAGAGGCAACGTCGTAAGTGAATAATTTCATAGTTACATTTATAAGTTAATGTTAAAAAGTACTATTTACATAAAAAATGCATTTGATTTGTTTGTAACTAAAACATTTTATTTACATTTATTTACATGAGAAAAGTGGGTTACAGAGCTAAATGGTAATTCTGTATTTGTTTTTGTTACAGTTTTCACTCTGACCTTGTACAATGAGAGAAAGAGCCACAGTAAAGAGCAACTAAAGCTTACTACGACTCACGTCATCATTAATAAGGAAGAGTTTAGCTAGTTGTATAGCTGCAGTTGCTACACTGCAGTGAGGACAACATAGTTGCACTTTATTCTTTGAACAGATAGTTAAGATTTACCTTGTGATAAGAATTGTTTGTCAGGCTGCTATTTCTGAGCTCAAATCTTTAACATTTGAGAACTTTGGCTTCTGTAGAATTTTTTTAATAGAAAAACATGATTGGAAGCAAAGCATCAAAGAAAGCATCATTTTGGTATCAGTACTGAAACTCGGGTTTAGTGCTGGGACGAGTCACAAGAAATCTCCATTAATACCTAGCCATCATGTGGAATTTGAAAAAACTTGATGCATATAATCACTGCATTCAGCATTTTCAAATGTCAAAATGAACCTGTAGATTGTAGAACTGGCACTTTTCAGTTTCATGACACTTCTCTGAGATGCATCAAACAGGAGTCACTGGAGAAATGATTTTACTTACTGTACTTTGAATACGTTGCCCCTGTTTTTATATACAGTGTCATCATGACTGAAGATTACCTGAATGTGCCGTCACACAGACTCAAAGGATATAAAAACTTTACTTCCTCTAAATTAAGTCTAAAGACGGCTGCATATCTCAGCTTTGTCCACCTGTCATGACAAACTGTATTTGCTCTCGCAGCCTCTGAACTTATTTGAAAGCAAAATTCAACATTAACTGGATTCTTTTTCAAGTCACTGCATTCTTGTTTGTTTGTTTTTGATTGACGGATTATGGATTAACTGTTAATTTCAGCACTAACATACTGTATTGGTGTTTGTATTTCTTTCTTCATGCAATCCCATTATTCTTTAGCTCAATGATCCAATTTACTGGTCACAAACCCTCTGAATTATCTGTTTAACATTTTTTGTTTTTATCCCCCCATTTTTTTGTTTGTTTGTTTGTTTTTGATGGGAGGGAGTTTATGTTTGCTTGTATATATATATTTTTTTATTTGTAACAATCTATTTATATAGTGTTCAATTTCTATATGTAAATATGTGTGTAAAATAATAATAAAAATAAAAATTTAAAAAAGTCACTGCATTCCACTTTAAAATGTAAAGATTTAACTTGAGGTCATTTATCCAAGAATATGTTTTTTTAATTTATTCAGCTGTTCAGTTCGACAGATTCAGGCTGATACAGTTGAAACATGCTGTCTGCTGGCTCTAATCTGTTTTTACAGTCAGTGGACGTCAGGACAGCAGGAGGTGTCAGGGGAAGAGAGGTGAAGCAAGTTGATCTCTCTGAAAGCTGAAAGCACAGTATCTGCATCGGGCTGTAAATCTCAGAGTTGTCCTGGGAATTACAGTCCTGGTGTGGGGTCGATCTTTTTGCAGCGCTGCTCCTCCTCTCTCCTCTGCACCATGTGGCTGGAAGCAAGCATCCAGACACAGATATCTCTCTGACCGGGTGTTCAGCCAGCCGGAGGTCGGTGTCAAGTCAATCGCTGCACAGTGTGTCACAGCTGTTGCTATGGCTAGACAGAGCAAACCCCTCCACACCCACCCCGTCATCGCCCCTCTGCTCCGAGCTGCTGAGCTAAATTTAACCTCTGGCTGCCTCCGTCTCCATTGCCTCCTGTTCCATTCTGCATCAGCACGTTCACACGTCCGGGCTCCAGTAAACCGTTCGTTCCCAGCAAAGACACAGAGCATTGGGCAGCTCGATGAGTCTTTTGCAATTGTGAAAACTGATTCTTGATTCAACAAATAGAAAGAGGAGTATTATATTTAAGCTCTTACTCCAGTGCACTGTAGACCTGCAACAATTAATCGAGGAATAGATTAGTTGATCAACAGACACTTAATTGGCAACTATTTTATTAATCAAATAATTGTTTTGAGTCATTTTTAAAGAAAAAACGCTAAAATATTCTCATTCCCACCTATTAAATGTGAATATTTTCTGATTTTCCTCTGTGACAGTAAACTGAACATCTTTGGGTTTTGGACTGTTGGTCAGGAGAAAACAAGACATTTTAGGATGCAACTTTGGGAAACAGTGATCAACATTTTTCACCATTTTCTGACATTTTATGGACCAAATCCGATTAATCAAGAAACTAATGAACAGATTAATAGATAATGAAAACAATCGTTAGTTGAAGCCGTAGTGCACTGTGTGCTAAACCACTGACAAACAGGTTTCTGGCTGTATGAGAAGAATGAAATCAAAGTGTCATTTACTGACCAACATCACTGCTTCAGTGTTTTGGTTTTGGTCTGGTGTGTTAGTGCTGGCGTTCAGTGCAGTATGAGGTACAAAGTATTCACAAAATACTTCACCATTGTCTTACAGAGCTAATTATTAATTCATTAAATCCAAAATACTTTTTTGAAGAAGGATTACAAGATAACTGTAATATGTGTGCTGCACTACACTCGCAGTTAAGTTCCTCCCTTTTTGTTCCATCAACATAAGGTTTTTAAAGGTGTTGAAATACTGCACTACGAAAGAAATGAAATGTAGCTCCTTTGATAAATTTTGCGCTGACAGTGTTCCAGGCTCCACCACTTGTTCATCAGATTCACAGATACCTCCGATTGGCACAAAACTGATGCATCAACATGTTGTCCAGCTTTAAGATACTCAGTGTAGTAGTGTAGTGTCTGAAAACATGGTGATGATTTCAGTTTTCATTAACTCAACTGTTACTAGATGTGTACAGGAGGCATTGATTGTTGATCATGAAGGAGGCAGACGTCATTATATCCATTGAGTTTCAGTATTTTTCACTTTAGTAGAATGTTTTTCATGCCTGGTTTTAATGTTAGTTTCAGTTTCAGTCAGATTTAATATCTCTGGTCATCATTTTCCAATCACATCAAACCACAGACAGAAACATATTATTACACAACGTGTTATTAATGCACTTTGGCAGCACACTCACATCCACCCACACATTTAAACACACTGTATTGTCCTCACATGCAGAAATTCACTGCACACAAAGCTCACAGCACACATTTGAATTCACGCTTTTGTCGTTCTCAGAGTGTCTGTTGGCTTTTTTAACCACAAAATCAACCGAGTGTGAACTCTCCCTCCTACAGATGAATAACACACAACACAGGAGATAATGTAGCTGCGCTGTTAACACACTTCAAAACATCCGTAAGCTGTAATTTATGTTTTCACTCAACAATATGTTGACGACCAAGGATAGCAAGATGAACAGTAACGTAAGATAAGAGGAGCTGGGATGACAAATGAATATATGAGGACAAAAGTAATTATAAATATCAATATCTTTACTGTTGCTTTAAATGAGTAAAGTATCCAACAGATTGTAATACATCCATGTTCCGGTATGAATCTAAAGAGATACTGTAGGAAACCATTGACTACATAATCCATCTGGACCAAATAAAACAGTAAAAAACAGACTGAAAAGAGACTGTGTTTGTTTGTTGGAAGCAGAAACTCACCGTAGCATATTTCAAGATGATGTCAGCACGTTCCTCTGCTATTAGAGTCCCAATGTCTTTCTTCATGTCAATATCTGCAAAGGGAGGAAGACAAGAACTGTAAGAACGGGAGAAAAACAACAACAGCACAAGATGACTCAAAACAACAAAAACACACCGCTAATGGATGTGGGCGACTGTACACCAACAGGATGATATGGCATAAAGCTGAAACACTTTGCTATGCGATGACTTCATCACACAGAACAAACACAGCTGATCAGAGGATGGTTGTGAGGGATTGTAAAAAATTAGCATTAGTATTTTAAAAACACAACAGCTATGTAATAACAATGTCCCAGTTTCTCAGGATAATTAATTCACACACAGAAAAGTTTTAATTGGGACAATAAAGTTGCAAAGTGTGAGGAGCTGTTGGTTACGGAAGTGTTAAGGTCGGTTTATGGTCGGTCACAACTGGTGCATACGACATGTTGTCCGACCACGGCGGAAATCAAATGTGTTGAGTTGTTGTGAATGGCCACAGTTAAAAATGAAAAGCCAGCCTTCACAGAGAGGGGAAGAAATATCGTTTAAATAAAGACTGTCCTAACAAGAAAAACAGCACAATAGGTCGCACATGCCAGTGGTCCAAAACAACAAATATTTATGTTCAAGCGACAGAGGCTGCCTTGCAGTCGCAGGAATTATGACTGGACAAAAGGAGGAAATCAAATGTCAATATACAGCGACAAATTCTGCAGGTGGATGGATGAGTCAACAAAACATCAGACTTTGCCACAGGAGACCGCTGTTTATTTCCTGTTTCCAACTGTGAGTCAAGACAGTTTTTTAAAAAGCGTAACTATGATCGTCCCCTAACCTTAACCTCATGGTTATTATTGTAGCCATGATGACGAAGGTGGCCTAACTTTAACGAAGTAGTGACTTTAACCCACACCACATGTTTCTCTGACCTTAACAAACTGATCATTTTAACCCAAACCATGATCTTTCCCTAAACCTAACCAGACCTTAACCACAGCGCTGTCACATCACAAAACATCATTATTGTTTAACAGTGATGTGTAACAGTTTTGGAAAGCACAGACAGATGATGTTTTCCTGCTGATTACTGCTGGTAGATTAGAAAATGCTGCTATGTGTCCTTCTGGAGTCACATGGTCAAATCATTTTCAGTCTCTCCTGGAAGGCAGTCATAGTGTTTCACATAAAAAGTAAAAGAAATAGTCAAGAATGAAAAAAATAAAGCTAAAGAGATACATTCACACCATGACTCCTTTTTCACCTCCATCACCTGGACTCTCCTGGATAATGCAACAATCCTGTAGGTTTAAGTTATGACCACCAGTAACAAACTGTTTCAGCGTAGCTTCTGATAAATCCTGTTTTGTCCATATTTTTGGCAGATGGCTAAAAATACTGCAATACCCATGAAAACACAAAACATGATTTCTCAGAAACGAAGCTGATATTTAAAATGTATGTATAACATAAACCTATGTGACTGTTACATTATCCAAGAGAGTCCTGTGTTTTTATGGTCAGTAACAGCGAGGATATTGTTGAAAGGAAAACATGAAATGGGAATTCAGAATGGGGGGGGGAAACAACTCTACTGGGTTAGTTAGTCTCCAGCATCCAAGGAGAAAACATCCAACATATGAGAGCAATACAACCTTTCTGAAAAATTTGAGATGTTGGCTTGGACTCAGAGGTCTGGATCCAGTATATAAGTGGGCAGTGAACTTTAGGTTTGTCCATCAGACAGAGAGAGATGGGTAATAAAGAGAGAGCTGTGTCTGGTGCAGGCTGCAGTAATATAAGCCTCCTGGGAACAATCAACCTGCCACTGTTCATATCACTATACACCCCCCCCCCCCCCCCCCCCCCCGTCACCCACCAGCCTCCTACAGGACATCTGCCTCACACCAACACTAAGGTGCTGGGATAGGAAACCAGACTTTGATGGAGCATATCATGAATATGGATGATTTCTGTCGCTGCAGTCACAACGTTGTGAATCTAATTGTAGTTCGTGTTTACATACAAATCCCAGAATTCACAGAGAAGGGATGCTTTGTAAATAAGCTACTCCACTTTTGGGTTAGCGTCTTTTCTGCTATCTTAACATCTGACATTATAAAATATATAAAACACTAGAAAGTTATAATAGATGATATGATATGACATATTGGGATATGATATCATAACATGTATCTGGGCCACTTTTGTGTCTTTTAAAACAATACACACAATCCCTGCCAGAGCCGGAGGGTTGCTGCTAAATCATCCCCAAACAAAGCGGCGAGGGTATTAATCCCACTTAATCTGCATTCTCTGTATAGATCTACACCAGTGGCAGGACCCAGAGTGGTAATCTACTGTAAACACGCCACAGGACATGCAAACCATCTGGATTAAGAATATCTCCAAAGCGGGATTGTGCAATGAAAGTCTGTTATTCCCAAAGCAGGAAGGAAGGGGAACAAAGAGATCTGCAGACAGCCAGACACGAGGCTCGGTGAAGACAAGTGATGGGTGGATTTTAAGTTTGCATGGGCAGTTATCTAAAAGCATGAAAGTACAGCAGTGTGGTCCCATAAAAGCCCACATGGTTGCTTTGCTGGTTTAAAGTTTAATGGCCATTGAATTCAAAAAAAGCAGCTGACTTTGGAACTGTGGCTATGATTTGTACCTGCACAAATGCTTCTGTTTAATGCCAGAAATCATTCTAATTGATTGTTCAGGAAATTAATCAGGCATCACGGCTGAAGAAGGTTGACACACAACCTCATGGCTTGATCACTGCATATGCACAGCTGATGCACATGACTCTTTAGATGCCATGGAGATTAATAAAATCTGGCCACTACCGACCATATACCCTTTTCTGTATCTGTATCAATGCAGTTAAAAGGATGTGGAACAGGGTGTATGGTTGGTAATTCTCTCATTAACCACCTTATGTACGCAGACGATTTGGTGATTTTCTGTCCATGTCGTGCTGCTCTTCAACAGTTACTGAGGGTATGTTCACAACACGGTATAGATTTAGGTATCAAATATAATGCAAATAAGTGTAATATTATGATTGTCAGAAGTAGGGAAGACGGAAAATGAGTATTTCCTGATTTCTTCCTGCATTGCCCTTAAAGTGTGTAATGAAGCATAGCCAATGATCTATCAGATGACGAGGACATTTACAGACAGTGTCGAAAGTTGTGCACACAAGCAAACATGTTGGCTTGTGAATTTAGTATGTGTTCAGTGGCTGTGAAGACCTGTCTTTTTAAAGCTTTTTGGACCCCCCATGAGCTGTGTCCTTAATAATTGACTAATTGATTAATCGATTAATCGTTGCAGCTCTAAACATGAAAGGCTGATTTTGCAAAGTGAGATTGAGTGAGATAGTGAGATTGAGATGAATATGCTTTTAGCTGTACTATTACACTAGCTCACTAGTGTCATGTCATATTCTGAATGAATTCTGTTAAGTCGCCAAAGCTCAAAATCACTGGTTGGTGACGTGTGTCATGATGCAATCTAGGACCAGCGACCAAAAATGTAACCACGTTTCTGTCATGACTGTCAAAAATCACACAGTGTAAAGGGGCCAAGCAATTCAGGGTTAAACCTTCACTTGCACATCATAAAACAACCTGCACATAACACACTTCACCACAGATTTACCAAACAAATAAACCAACAAAAGCACAAAGATTCAAACCAACATAAAATACGGACATGTAGAAACACAAAATAAGCTATCCGGCTGTCTGCATGAAATTGAAGTGTGGATAAAAACACTAAAAGTTGAAATAACCATGAAATGAAGCTTGATCTGTACAGCTGACTGTGTGTGTGAATGTGGGTTAACCAGGTTAAATAATTCATTAAGGCGGAAGATGCAGCTTCTGTATGATAGACGGTCAGTGACACAGTTAGAGCACAGTGAGGAAGATGGAGGAGCTTCATCAGCAGCACTGCTACACTGCTGCCAGACTGATATATCAGGCTGATGTTAAATTTATTTTTAGCCATGCTCGCTGCATGGCCTTAGAGATGTTAATGTCAGTCAGTCCAACACAAGTTCCCAGAACCCGAGGTGAGGTCTTTAAATGTCTTGTTTTTTTTCCGCAAAGAAAACCGCAAAGATATTCATCTTATAATGATATAAAACTGAGAAATCAGGCAAATCATCCTTTTTCAGAAACTAGAATCAGAGAATATTTGGCTTTTTGCTTGATAAATGACTACAATGTTTAATTTACTATCCAAATTATTGTTTAACAATCTTTACAGAAAATCTAATACCAGTCGTTGGGATTTGGAGTTCAAATCTTTATCCAGACCGCTTAAAAAGGGTCTTCAGATCTTATCGAACTTTTCACTAGTGCCAGCCTACTCCAACAAATCCTCCAAATTAAATGACCATATACGTAGTTTGACCATGTGACTTCAGAACGACTCATAGGAGCGTTTTCTAATCTGGCGCCCCTATCGGCAGTAATCGGCAGGACAACTTCATCTGTCCGTACTTTCCAAAACTGTCACTGTTAAAAATGTTGATGTTTTATGAAGTGACAACGCTGCGGTTAAGGTTTGGGAAAGATAATGGTTTGGGTTAAAATGAACACTTTTTAAGGTTAGAGAAACGTGTGGTGTGGGTTAAAGTTACTACTTCATTAACATAGGCCAACGTCATCATCATGGCTACAGTAATAACCACGGGGTTAAGGTTAGGGGACAATCGTAATTACGCTTTTTAAAAACTGTCCCAACTTGTGGTTGGAAACAGGAAACAAACAATGATCTCCTGTGGCAAAGTCCACTGTTGGGTTAATGCCTCCATCCATCTCAACCTCCTCCTAATGCAGACTTTGTTGCTCTATATTTAAGTCACCTGATTTTCTTCTTTGTTCCGGTCGTAATTACTGCAGCCACCAGAGGGTGTCTGTCACTTAAACGCAAATATATCTCGTTGTGGGGCACTGGCACTTCTACTTGGCATCCATTTAGTTTTCTTAAGTTAAAGGCAGTCACGTATCCCAAAGTATTCCTCTCAGTCTTAAAGCTACTGCACCTGAAGGGATTTAATTTTTTTAGTGGAGAGTTTTTTTTGTCCCATGATGGGCTACAAGCTCCTGTATTTCAGAGGATTTTCCACTTTTAAATGACTGGTTTTTGGTCAGTTCTTTCTATAAACATCAGCACCAGAATAGCCACAGATCACCAGACAGATATTTGAGATACTTTAGATACTTTGACTTTGGGTGTGTAATGTTTTGATCCAACAAAGACTGGATTTCAATTCTGTCAGCTGAGATTTAAAGCATCATACATCTGGGGGAAGCTTGTTTTTAAAAGTATAACGTAGAATCTAACAGATCAGCTGCAGAGGCTCATGAAGAAAGGCCTGCAGAAGCTTTAAATATGAGCTGTCATCTGAAGCATATGGCAGCGGCTGCATGTGGTCAGTACAGTAAATCACAGAGGAGCTCTGGCAGGAGTCCCAGTATGAAGGGTGGAGGCCCAAACTGGGAGAGAGCAGAGAGACTGGACGGCAGCTCTTTACTCTACCTGACAGATTAACAGACACACAGTTAGAGGTTTCCAATGATCTAAAGTTCTGACTTCATCAAACAAACTCACAGAGTTTCAGATGTTGTTTATGGTCAGAGGTGTTAAAAGTGGGAAAAGCATCATTTTTATATCTCTATAAATTCAAGCTACTAAGGTTGGAAAAACATGAACTCCAGCAGTAAGGACTTTCAATTCAAATGTTTATTTGCATGTAGGGCTGGGTGATATAAACAATATATACACACATCTCGATATAAAATTTAAACAATGAGAAAATTGGAAACTTCAATATAACTGTCGAAAGGAAACATTGCCCGACAATGCACAACAGCCAATCAAATCACAGGAACAAAGCTATTTGTAACCAATCATATGGCAGTATTTCAAACAGCCCACGCCCACAGCACGGTAGGTTGACATATCTGAACAAACTACATGCGCATGGTTGTGAAGCCAATTTGACATAGTGGCCAAACTGTGTAATTACAACTTTCAGGTGATGCACTCTGGCCCAAAAAGACCTCTTCCCCACAGGGGGGAAGGCTCATGGCTGACTCTTTTTGGCTTCATGCACCACAGAGCAAGTTTTATAGGAATGAAAGGGCGCCATAGCATAACATACTCAAATCTCAGACCGAACTGTCAGTGGCTGAGTGGCATTGTGGGTAATGTAGGCACCAGTTTTTGACAAAGACGAAGAATGTGTGGAATAAAAAAGACGATGTCTCTGGTTCTGCTGCATAGATTTTGGTCCATTGTGAGTATGACAACATTACAGGAGTGAAATGATAAATCTGTGGAGGTTTTTTAACACTTGACCCGAAAGACGTCAGGGATGATGATCTCCCCAAAATCAGAATGAAAGCTGCTATCACTCCAAATATGATTGACAGGTCTTTTACATGTTTACATCACTACTGTTATTTGTATATACAAGTTAAAAAGCTGACTGTATGTTTTCTATTATGATTAGTTCACAAAACCAAAAAATTGATCATCATTACTGTAATTCTCAGTCATTTTGGTCAACATATGTTGTTTTTAAATGAGCTCTATGAATTGAATTGTCTATTTTGTGAGTCTTTTAAACTAAAAATATGAATGTACCTGTAATTTATATGTTTAAAAATGACGCAGTAATGGACTTTATTTTCACCTCATACATCCATAATGTATCCTTAATTATTTGGAAGTGGTCAGATTAGCCTGCTCAGGGGCACCTGGACAAAAAACCAGCTGTGCACTGTGTCCAGCATTCATCTGCTGGAATATAACATGACCCCAGATTTGCTGTGTGGTCATTTAAAACAGAAATGTGTTCAGGAATACACAGTATCTGCTCAGAACAGGGAACCTCTTCAAGATCAGGTATCATGTCAGCTGATGTTATGTTTTAGTGGTGCATGTCCCCAAATTCCCAAACTAAATTACCATTAATCAAAATAGGTTTATTTTTAGGTTATATTTCCTGAATTGAAATCATTTTTTACAGCTGACGCTGAACTCTGTGTTCTCTGTTTGGGTAAATGAGATATTAGCTGTTGTTAGAAAACAATGTTGAACAACTTCAGTCTGTTATAGCAGCAGCAGCAGCAGCAGCAGCAGCAGCAGCTCGGAGCTCCCAGCAGGCCTCCTGCTGCTGCTGCATCACTGTTTCCATCAGAGAGGACATGCAGCCTGCATCCAGGCGGGGATGTCTGTAGGATGCTCATACAGTCTGCGGACGGTAAAGACGCGTTTCACTCAGATCCGGACGGCTTTGAGAGCACAGTGTCATTTTCTGATGGTAAACAAACCTGCAGCTTCCTGGAGGACGAGCCGTGATTTCACGGCGCTGCAGCCTCATGCGAGATCTTTTTATTCTAATGAGAATAAAAAACAACAGCAGGGGAAATAAGCGTGAAACTGGAAATAAAGAATAGTAATAATTACCGTGTTTCTCGGGTGTATTTCTGCGCTATCCGTGCAGCAACACAGCTCCGGCTCCTCTGGGCATTCTCCGGTGAAAGTGCAGCTCCAGCAGAACAAACCACCGGGCTGACAACAATAGCCTCCCTCCCGTCAATCCATAGGTTACCATCAGACAGCGCTCACACACCACACACACACACGCGCACACACACGCACACACACTCACACACACACGGGCGGGAGCACGGGACAGAGGAGCTCCTGGTCCAGGATCCGAGCAGCGGCAGCGGCGGAGGCGCACTGAGCAGGCGCCGCAGCGTGGCACCAGTCAGCCGAGTGAGAGGGTTCAGATCCGGCCTTAAAGACACAGAGCAGCTGCCTCTCGGTACACACACACACACACACACACACACACACACACACACACACAGCGGCTCTTTACGGTTCTCTTCTACTGCCATCTGCTGGAGAGACACATCAGTGCAGGGATTGAGGCAGCAATGGTTGGTTCCAATGCTGTTGTTTTTTCATATATATTTTCTGATTTTCAAAGACAGTGGAAATCGAATCAAACTTTATTTATATAGCACATTTACCTTACAGATTTGAGCAATTTAAAGTGCTTTACAGAAGACTGAGAAGCTGATAATAAGAGAAAAATGCACACAAGAAAGATAAAAATGTATAAATAAAACCAATAAAATAGATTAAAATAAAAAAGGAACTGGATAAAACATCTAAAGGACAGTGACAAATACAATAGATAAGAGGGAATAAAACATTTTAAAACAATAAATTGAAATAAATTTATTTCTTTTTGTTTTTCCTCTTACTCCGGCCATAATGTTGCTACAGGCGGCTAGTTCCTGTGTTTACTTTCGTTGTCAGACACTTATAATAATCTGAGCCTGTCAGTGGCAATAAACAAGCTCTTTTAGTGAACGTACTTTGATGGGCCCAATTTCCCCCAAGGATTACATTATGAAATGATCTTGCTCAATCCTGGATCAATTCTAAAAGTTTTTGTCCTCATTAGTCACTTAGACCCTAAATGATAGGAAAATAGGGTCCAGGTTGAAAAATTACATTGTTAAGTGTCAGGGAGGACACAGAGGGACTCACATGCACTAACATACACGCATGGCCGGACCACCTATCACAACAAAGAAGAGAGATGCTGGGATAACAACACACACAGAGGGAGTGTGACTTCATTCTCTGCTCAGGATGCCATTACTCCACCATATCTTTACGTAGCAAATAACTGTTTGCTGACATCTAGTGGGGCTGAATGTGGTGTATTGCAGCTTTAAAGATATCCACACTTATATATAATATAAACTTATACATTGGAAAAACAAAATATAAAAATATAAGCATAAACATGAGAGCATAGGTAACATAAGAAATATAAGAATATAAGCATGAGTAAAATACATTAAACATACCACACAGCAATTAAAAAAACCCAAAATCAACACAATCAAATAGAAACCCCTGCCCGATCACATAGCTGCACATGTAACCAACTGTACAAGAAACAAGTGCTACCATATGGGTGCACACACACACAGCATTAGGAACATCTGTGCAATCTAATGCAATCCAGTACAACAGCTCTGCCATACATTCAACTTTTACGAAGTTTATACATTTTCAGGTTTTATTGACATTGTCAGAAAGGTGATAATTCTACTTTATGTTAATTATTGAGGTCGTAGTGGGAGGTGGTGTTCCTAATATTTGTCCATCCTATTAACAAACATGAGGGGTAATGGTGTGATAAAATACATGTGAGAACCACAACAACACTCTGGCCTTCCACAGCTGGACAGATGTTATTATATTAAGACATGAATAGAGCTGCATGCTGCTCATTGGATCCTGACAGTAACAACAGCAGAGTCAACTGAGACAAATCAATGAATCATGTAGAAGGAAAAATAATTGAGTGTTTGAGTCTGAGACAGATCTGCTTCACAGTGCAGAGTGTGTGTGATGTTTGATTTCAGCAGCTGATCTTCAGTCAGCAGAGTTTCTGTACACAGAAACTACAGACGACACAGAGACACTGAACCAGACCAGACTGCAAACCCAGGATACAGAGGCTGAGTGAATGTGGTGTTGAAGGTGTGGAGGTGGATCAGTGTGTCAGAGGAGACTCTGTAGAAGGACAGAATGCCAGCAGGACAGTCCACATACACTGCTACTCTGTTAGAGACAGAGGAGGAGGAGGAGGAGGGGAGGGATGTTCCTGTCTGATTGTGCCAGACTGAGTAACCACCACGATCAGAGCAGTGCAGACTCCAGGACTGATCATTCCTTCCAAACACACAGTCATCTCTGTCTCCTCCCCTGCCGATTCCTCTGTAAGTCACTGATATATAAACCGCTCCTCTCAACTCGACCTCCCAGTAACAGCGACCAGTCAGAACATTTCTACACAGCAGCTGAGGATACTCATCAAATCTGTCTGGATGATCAGGATATGACTGAATCTCCTCCACATGTGTCACCTTCCTGTTGTTGTCAGACAGTTTGAGTTTTCTGTTTGTTGTGTTTGGATCCAGTTCTAGTTCACAGGCATCTGATGGAGAGAACAAGACAGAATTAAATCATTCAAACATAAACTATCTCCATGACAACAGCAACTCCATCCATGGAGGATAGCCATGGCATGTGACTGAAAGCTTTGGTTGTAAGTCGACCTTGTGATGAGAATTTTTTGTCAAATTTAAACTTGAATTTCATTCCAGTTGTGTCTGATGTTTGTCTAAATGTAAATTCAACACTTCAGTTAGAACATTAACAGTCAACATGGCCAGGCTCTCTGAGCGCAACCTTGGCACACCTGGATCCAGGTTCTGATCAGAGAGAATACATCATCATACATTATAGGTGGGCGTGTTGGAGGCTGTGACAATGGTGGCCAATCACATTTGCTACTTTAATTCCCTTTAAACAGACAGTTTAGAAATCCTGCAGTTTTCCTCAGAGGAAACTTGTTGCTGTCTGGGACATAAAAAAATTAAATATGAATACAGCAGCTAAAATATAATTATATTTTATTATATAATTATATATGCAACAATCTAGTGCAGCATGTGCAGCTGTGTTCTCATGAATCAAACTGAAAACAAACTCACACTTCCTCAGACCAGGTTTCAGGCTGTGCAGTCCACCATGGTCCAACCTGGAGGAAGAGACAGTCACAATCAACTTCATACAGCTTCACTCATATCCACCATTAAACCAGAGTCCCTCAGTTAGTCCGAGTTTCTGTCCATCTGTCCATACCTGAGAGTGTCCACCTTTCTGTCCATAACTGACAGCATCCACTTGTCTGTCCATACCTGAGAGTGTCCAGTCTCCAGTGTGGATCCTCCAGTCCAGCAGACAGCAGCGTCTGTCCTGAGTCACCTGGATGATTGTAGCTCAGGTCCAGCTCTCTCAGATGGGACGGGTTGGAGCTCAGAGCTGAGGCCAGAGAAGCACAGCCTTCCTCTGTGATCAGACATCCTGACAGACTGAACAGACAATCCAATTTTAAGGTTTAATCCTGTTTTTACTTAGCAAAAGAAATAGAAGAAAGAAATATAATCTATAGATACTAGGAAGATTTAATAGAACATTAATGATGTTTTATGTTAGTTCATATTTTTCATTCCAATGATGTTCACTGTGTGATTGCAGTAATTTAATTACCCAACTTAGCATCTTCCAAAATATTTCTGATTTCTGATTTTTAAAAAAATATTAATTTGTAGTATTTTCAGAAAAAAAGTTAAATCTAAACATAATCATGTGCAATGTTTCATGAGCAGCAGATCTGATGTGTATATTCACCTGCATGTAGAGAACATGACAGTAATTCTGTGTTGTACATTTTAGGTGGCTCAGGAAGTAGAGCAGGTCATCCACTAATTGAAAGATTGGCCATTCGATTCCCGGCTCCTCCAGTCCACATGTCAAAGTGTCCTTGGGCAAGATACTGAACCCCAAATTGTTTCCAAAGGCTGTGCCATTGGTGTGTGAGTGTGCAAGTGAATGAGTGGAAAATCCTCCCGATGAGCAGGTTGGCACCTTGCATGGCAGCCATCAGTATATGAATGTGTGTGTGAATGGGTGAATGTTGGCATGTAGTGTAAAGCACTTTGAGTGGTCGGAAGACTAGAAAGGTGCTATATAAGTGCAGCCATTTAACATTTTACCATTATACTAGATTTTTATGACTGTATGCACATCAAGTCTTCATTGAAGATTAAATGACAGAAGCATATATCCTGACTCACATGTTGCCATGAAAGGAGTTTGACTTATTGTATACTTGATATTATAACACTTCAACTCATTCAAACTCTCTTTATGTAGACTAGAAATACATATAGTAATAAAATAGTAACACAGTAATAAAAATGACCTGAGTGTTTCCAGTCTGCAGTGTGGACTCTCCAGTCCAGCAGACAGAAGCTTCACTCCTAAATCCTGCAGGTTGTTGTTACTCAGGTCCAGCTCTCTCAGACTAGAGGACTGGGAGCTGAGAACTGAGGACAGAGCTTCACAGCTTCTCTCTGACAGGTTACAGCCACTCAGCCTGAAGAGGAATCAGCAGAACAAAAGAAAACAATTGCAAACATTAGTTTTCTTCCTTGTCAAAAGAAAAAACTACATTAATCTGGATAGTTCTGTGTGCACATACAGAGCTTTGTTGGAGGCTTTGACCACTGGCAGCAGCCTCCGAAGAGCCTCCTCTGAAGCAAAGTATTTCTTCAGGTCAAACACATCCAGATCTTTCTCTGATGACAGTAAGATGAAGACCAGAGCTGACCACTGAGCAGGAGACAGTTCATCTGTGGAGAGACGTCCTGATCTCAGGGACTGTTGGATCTCCGCCACTAGAGAACGATCATTCAGTTCATTCAGACAGTGGAACAGATTGATGCATCTCTCTGCAGACAGATTCTCACTGATCTTCTTCTTGATGTACTCAACTGTTTTCTGATTGGTCTGTGAACTACTTCCTGTCTGTGTCAGCAGGCCTCGTAGAAGAGTCTGATTGGTCTGCAGTGAAAGACCCAGGAGGAAGCGGAGGAACAAGTCCAGGTGTCCATTTGGACTCTTTAAGGCTTCATCCACAGCACTCTGGTAGAAACGTGTTGATTTTTCTCCAAACACTTCAGACCTCTGGGATGTTGTTTGTTCTTCTGCCAGCAGATTGACTCCAGACTTGATGAATGTCAGATGGACATGAAGAGCAGCCAGAAACTCCTGAACACTCAGATGGACAAAGCAGAACACCTTGTCCTGGTACAGCCCTCTCTCCTCTTTAAAGATCTGTGTGAACACTCCTGAGTACACTGAGGCTGCTCTGATATCGATGCCACACTCTGTCAGGTCTGATTCATAGAAGATCAGGTTGCCTTTCTGCAGCTGCTCAAAAGCCAGTTTTCCCAGAGACTCAATCATCTTCCTGCTCTCTGGACTCCAGTGTGGATCTGTCTTAGCTCCTTCATCATACTTGACCTTCTTCAGTTTGGACTGAACCACCAGGAAGTGGATGTACATCTCAGTCAGGGTCTTGGGCAGCTCTCCTCCCTCTCTGCTTTTCAACACATCCTCCAGAACTGTAGCAGTGATCCAGCAGAAGACTGGGATGTGACACATGATGTGGAGGCTTCGTGATGTCTTGATGTGGGAGATGATTGTGTTGGCCTGCTTCTTATCTCTGAATCTCTTCCTGAAGTACTCCTCCTTCTGTGGGTCAGTGAACCCTCTGACCTCTGTCACCATGTCGACACACTCAGGAGGGATCTGACTGGCTGCTGCAGGTCGTGTGGTTATCCAGAGGCGAGCAGATGGAAGCAGTTTCCCCCTGATGAGGTTTGTCAGCAGCACATCCACTGAGGTGGACTCTGTAACATCAGTCAGGATCTCATTGTTGTGGAAGTCCAGAGGAAGTCGACACTCATCCAGACCGTCAAAGATGAACACAACCTGGAAGTCTTCAAACCTGCAGATTCCTGCTTCTTTGGTTTCAGTAAAGAAGTGATGAACAAGTTCCACCAAGCTGTACTTTTTCTCTTTCAGCACATTCAGCTCTCTGAAAGTGAATGGAAATGTGAAGTGTATGTCCTGGTTGGCTTTGTCTTCAGCCCAGTCCAGAGTGAACTTCTGTGTTAAGACTGTTTTCCCAATGCCAGCCACTCCCTTTGTCATCACTGTTCTGATTGGTTCATTTCTTCCAGGTGAGGCTTTAAAGATGTCTTCTTTTCTGATTGTTGTTTCTGGTCTGACTGGTTTCCTGGAATCTATTTCAATCTGTCTGACTTCATGTTCATCATTGACCTCTGCAGTCCCTCCCTCTGTGATGTAGAGCTCTGTGTAGATCTGATTCAGAAGAGTTGGGTTTCCTGCTTTAGCGATCCCCTCAAACACACACTGGAACTTCTTCTTCAGGTTAGACTTGAGTTTATGTCGACACTCTGCAGCAGGAGTTCCTGAATGAACAAACAACAAATGAAATCAGTGAGTGGATCCTACAGAAAGTCTATACATCTGAACATGTAAGTGTGTCTGTATAGTTTTACCTCCTCCATCAGTTTCATTCAGCTCATCAGTGGAGGACAAACCGCCTCTGATCTGATGCAGATGTGTGCAGCATATTTACAGCAGAGTTTGTTACTTACTGTGCTGCAGACGGTCAGCCAGCTCCTCCTGCTTCATTCTCCTCAGGAAGTGCAGTGTGATCTTCAGAAATGCCTCTCTGCTGCCCCTCCTCTGCTCTTCCTCCTCATCATCCAACACTTCTTCATCTTCACTCTGACTCTCTAAGTATTCTGGGTAATCTGGACTCAGACCCCTCTGGACTCTCTTCAGCTCGTTCTTCACAAAAGTGATGATGTTCTCCTCCAGCAGCTGGAACAGAAAGATAAACTGAACATTTAATTTAAACTGGTAGAACACAACATGTGATTCATCTGCCAGTCTGAAGGCCTGCTGGTGTAAACAGAGCAGCAGGGACACTGTTAGGACCTGAACAGTACTTTAGTATTTTATCTGTGGTTGATGGAGTTAATAGTAAAAGGTGTGTTTGTACATGTACACACCATAAATATGGAGTCCAGGTGTGTTTGATGCTGCTGGGCAGACTGATCACTGGGAACCTCTGAGCTCTGCTGCTGAACTCTGTGGAGAAAACATCACGTTTAAGGACATTTAATGACTCAAATCTGCACACAGCTTATTAAAGATGTTCAGTCATGATGACAGGATATTACAACTCTGGAAAGTTATCACGCTGCAACCCTGTTTACTAGTGTTCATGTGTGGCACGCGTCTGTGTGAATTTTGCGAGAAAGTGCACTCTTAAAACAATAAACATAATATTTGACCTCTTTGTTTTTTTACCATGTTGAAATCAAAACTGGGAATCGATAAGAATCGGAATCAACAAGCAGAATCAGAAATCGATTGTCTTTCTTTCTCTGATTTGTCTTTAATGAGCCATTTTTGAATTTTTTTTTTGTATCTTCAATAAATGAAAACCATTCTTGTGTCTTACAATCCTTTCTGTCAATCATAAATCTGTTGACTGAGTTTTTCAATCCTGAGATCAATATTCTGACCTTTGCTCAGCAGGGTCCATCTTTGAAGTTAGCTCAAGACAGACACAAGTTAGCTGCTTCTCCAATTATTGAATGTGATGTTTTCAAAGTTACACACACATATTGATACAGTGACCATGTTGGTGTCTTATAACACTGAACTCTTTGACATGTGACTGTTGCACAGGTGTACACTGTGATGTCACTGCTGAAACAATATATTGATTCTTCTTCTCAGGAGAGTCAGATAATAACAAACTTCAGTTTTAAATTCTTACCTTCCATCAGCAGGTTGTCCATCTTTAAACGTAATAGGACGACCCATAGAGTGGTCACTCTTCATGGACACACAGCTGGGTTCAGGAGAGTCTGCTCTCTGCTGCTGCATCCTGATACAAACAAACAATTAACAAATCAAAGAGTTTAAAATAGATGAATTTTGACCAGACTGTCAGCAGCTGAAGTTTTAGAAGCAAAATGAAAATCAGTAAGAAGACAGTGGATGAGTAACGTTCACCTGTTAATCAAAATGTCATCTGATGAAAGATGTTGTCTCATCTCAGTTGATTAGTTGACTAATCAGTTGTTGAGGTCTTTGTTAACTCAGAAAGTTAGTAGTTCATTCTGAGTTATTATGAGTTATTATTCAGTAGTTGAGATCTGACAGTGAGTGTGAATAATGATGAGTGATGTGAGTGGAGAACAGTGATGGACAGTTAGAGATCCTCATCTCACCTCTGAGCTTTGGTCTGGCTGTCATGTTCCCCACACAGAGAGATTTTAGCTTTTTTAGAGGGAGGGACTCCCTCCTCTCTGTCCTCACACTGATCCATAGCAGAGAAACAGCTGCTGGGAGAGCTGCACTCAGTCACTACAACAAGGAAGATGCTCAGCTGCTGAATTCACATCCAGTCACAGAGACTTTGTAGCTTCAGCTGTGGAGGAAACACAGACAGAGAAGATGCTGCTGATTCTCCTTCATCAGTCCATTTGATGTGAGGCTGCTGTCACTTCATCATCATTTCACCGTCAAAGTCTACAAACATCAAATCTACCTTCTACTGACAGCTGGAGGAGGGACGACACCACCATCATCCATCACAAACAGCCAGGAGACTTCATATGGAGAACAAATCCAAACATTTCACAGGCTGCTGCACAGAGAACAAGCTGCTGCTCAACATCAGCAAAACCAAGCAGCTGATAGATTTTAGGAAACGGGAGGTGAAGACACATGAGCCTGTCTACATGAAAGGAGCTGAGGTGGAACAGGTGAACAGCTTCAGGTTCCTGCATCATTTACACTCTACTGTCCTCTCTACTGTTCTCTGATGGTTTGAACATCAGCTGCTTCTAATATTTAGTCCACCCTCATTGATAGAAATGAAGTGGACTAAATATGAGAAACACCTCTTAGTATAACACAATATTATTCAACAGCAGCACAAACTACAGCCTCCAAAATGAGCAACAGGTTGAATCTCTGAAACAGTTTGAACACAAACTGAACATTAAAGCTTCATGAAGGAGGATTTACTGCAGGACTGTTGGATCACACTGCAGCAGTCTGAGCTCGCTGGACCTCACAAACTGACTAAAACTGCTTTATTTCACTTTGATTGCAGCTACAGCTGCATTTCACTGTACAGTCCTGTATTGTGTAATGACAGTAAAGCTGAAGCTTAATCTTCAGCTCACACACACGTGTATCACATGACCTACACACTACAGAAAATATCCACGTTCCTCTTCCATCTCCTCTGCCATCTCTCAACTCAACTCTGTGAGGAAAAACTGACATCAGCACATCAACACATTCAGGACACAAACTCTATATTTGATGATTTTAGAGAGTTCTAACAAAAATTCTCACAACATCGAGGGGATCTTGGTGTGGTATAAAGGAGATCTTTGCTGTCAGATCTCACCAGTAAAACATTTGGTTAAGGTTAGATCAAACCCTGGGCATAAATGATAGGGATCTATATCTCCATGCTATTTATATACCCCCAGTAGATTCTCCTTGTTTTGATGAAGACATTCTTGAAACTCCATTCACATAATCGCCTACTTCCAGGCCCAGGGAAATGTGCTTATAACTGGAGATCTGAATGGACAAACAGGAACTGAACCTGGTGTCACTGACCCACAAGGCAACAACCATGTGTTTGGTCAGTTTCCCCTGTTTACCACACCAACCATCACACATCGGAACAACCTTGACTCTGGAATAAATCAAAGTGGCAGGGAGGTAGTGCATCTCTGTTGGGCCTTAGGCCTGTACATAGTTAACGGTAGGTTCAGAGGGGACTCCTCAGCTCTTGGGTCTAGTGTAGTAGACTATGCAATCATTGACATGGACCCCTCTACTACCAGTGCAATCCCCCCTTTCAGATCACATCCAAATAAATCTGTTCTTTAAACTCTCAGGTCAGATGAGTCACACAAAAAGGGAACCCAGTAAGCTGTATAAATTAAATCCTACTTACAGATGAGCCTCAGACAGTGGAGACAAATTCATCATGGCCTTGACCTCACCTGATCTGATGAATGACGCATCAATATATGATCAAAATCAATATGCCCCTACCAGAGATGTTGTAAACTAGGCCATTGATGATATCAAACGGCTGTGGCTCAGGAGGTTGTCCTCTAATCGAAAGATTGGTGGTTCGATTCCCGGCTCCTCCAGTCCACATGTCAAAGTGTCTTTGGGCAAGATACTGAACCCCAAATTGCTCCTGATGGCTGTGCCAGCACCCTGTGTGCTAGCTTGCCGCCATTGGTGTGTGTGTGTGTGTGAATGGGTGAATGTGGCTTGTAGTGTAAAAGCGCTTTGAGTGGTCAGAAGACTAGAAAGGTGCTATATAAGTGCAGTCCATTTACCTTCCTCATGATATTTCATAAGGCAGCTATTAAAGCTGACCTTAAAACAAAAATGGCCTGTTAAAAGGCAAAATGACAAATGGTTTGATCATGAATGCAAGACCATCAGAAAAGACCTGAGAGTGGGGACAAATCAGACAAATCCTAGTAACTACCGTGGCATCTATGTCAACAGTTGTCTAGGTAAATTATTCTGTTGTATTCTAAATAAAAGAATACTAGACTTCCTTGACGAACACTGTATCTTGAGTAAAAATCATCTTATTAATTTATGCAACACCCCACCCCACCCCACAGGTGAGAAGGATATATATATATATATATAAATATATGTGAGTGTGTCTGTGTGTGTGTGTGTACACACTGTAATATATATCAATTTTAATGTTATGTCAATGTTTTGTTTTATTAACTCATTAACTCTTGACGCTTTGGCAATATTGTTGTTGTGACATTCAGGCCAATAAAGCAAATTTGAATTTGAAAGTGACGGTTTGACTCCCGGCTGCAGGACCCTTGTTGCATGTCGTACCCTCATCTCTCTCTCCATGTGTTTCCTGTCTCTCCCCACTGACTGTCAAATAAAGGCAAAAACAAAAAAAAAACTGCTACAGTGTATAAAAATGCACTTTTGTCTATGAAGATCTTGAATCCGAAAGGAATAACAGTTAAACTATCTTCATAGAGATGTTGGAAATGTGTTCAGGGAGGTTTGGATTTGATCCTGATCAGCTGCACCAGCAGGTGGCAGAAAACTCAAAGTGACACTGAACTAAAATCAGTCAGCAGGACTGACCTGCTGGACTCGCAGTATCTACACAGCACACACCCAGGACGTGTAGGTCTGCAAGCATGCAGATAGACCCTTATCTCCTGGATGACTAGTCAGTGTTTTATCATTAAAGTCTGGGTAGACTTTACCATTAGGCAAGGTAGGCCACTACTTGAGGCCCCCAACTAAAAGGGGCCCCAACCTGCTATAGATTTAGGCTATTATGATGTTTAGATATGAAACATAAGATTATGGTACTATTCTAACTCATTATACCCTGAAATTACTTTCAAAAGACCCCCAAAACAAATTTTAAAAAAGTTGTCAATGTGCGACCCCCCTGTGCACTACAGATTAATGGACTATTCCATCACTGGATGAGTCTGGATCACTGCGCACTTCTCGACTCACATGTTGATAAGGACGCAGAAACTTCTCGAGGTAACGTTCAATTCAACACAACACCAAACAGTGAAACAGAGTTATCACAGACACATTTCAAAGGAAAAAACAAGGAGAAAAAGTAAAGCAATCCTTGTAAAACTCCTGAAGGTGATCTGCTTTTCTGTTGCTCCCCCTGAAACACCTAACAGGACCACAGTTAATAACGTTTTCCTGTCGCATTGACTCACTTGTTAGATGATTGGAGCACCGACCTTCATCCCCCCAAACCCTCATTAAAACAGACAAAGAGAATGATGATAATATGATAAAAAAATCTGTACTCAGGAGAGAGAGAGAAAGTCAAGTAGCTGCCTATAAGAAAAGAAAACTGCTGTCAGGACAGAGGGAGAGAGGAAGACAATGTGCAGCAACCTGCTGGTCCCAGTGATGGAAGAAGTATTGACATCCTTAAAGTAAAAACCCTTTCCACATATTCACCAGGAAACTAACAAACTAAAGCACACACACTCACAACAGAAACACAGAACATACTCAATCCAACCTATAAACAGCACAGAAACAAAGTGATCCTGAACACAGCGGCCACCTGTTAGCAGAGAGCTGAGCTCTTCTCAACACAAACAGCAGCTTCACTTTCTGCTTTTTACACTTTTTACAGTAAACTAACTCTGAAAACTGTCACTTACCAAAGGTTCACTCAGAGAAAACATCTGCATCACAGTGGAGGAGAAAGTGAAAGTAAAAAAATAGTTACATGGATATAACTCCAGTTCTATGAGTACATGCGTAGCCCTCTCATGGGCTTTGCTATTGGTATATCCCTTTGAAGCTCAGCCTTGGCACCAGACAGATCTCAACTCACCGCCCAATCAGGAGGTAGCATCCACCCATTATAAAGCACCAGCACACCCTCCTTCAGCCTGCTCATGCCCTCCGTTTGCCCGGTGCTGGGGAGCGACACAGTGGTACTAACTAGCTGTAGTACACAGTTGCCAAGTCTGCTCATTATAAGTGACTTTGGGAGCTTATAAGTGTATAAGTGGAGTTGCTCATTTGGACTTGCTGCCTACATGTCTAATAGTAAATAAAGTTTGACTGAGCTCAATCTAAGTTGTCAAATATTGCTGCCTGCTGTCAGAGCCACACATGTACTAGCTGACATTAAAATCCTTAGCTGCACCCCGGTGGTTCACCAGTTAGTGCATGTACCACCTAAGGTTAGGCTGAGATTCAAAGGCCCAGTATTTGAAATTTTTTTTTAAACGATTGTTTAAAAGGCCAACAGGATACCTTTGTTTAACGTTCACTGATAAAATTTCTTGGCCAGTTTGTTATATGCAACTTCTTAACTTTCATTTTCATTCATTCATTTATTCATTCCTCATTTTTTTGTTTGCCAGTTGGTTTTGTTCAACTTCTTTAAACTTAAAGGTGCAGTGTGTAGAATTTAGTGGGATCTGAAGGAACTGACTTGGCAGAAATGGAATATAATATACATAAGTATGTTTTAATTAGTGTATAATCACCTGAAAATAAGAATCGTTGTGTTTTCGTTACCCTAGAATGAGTCCTTTATATCTACATAGGGAGCGGGTCCCCTTCCACAGAGCTCGCCATGTTGCACCGTCATGTTTCTACAGTAGCCGAGAACAAACAAACAAACAAAAAAAAGGCCCAAAAAAGGCCCTTTCACTTTTTTTGCGAGTTTCTCTTACACGCTTGGAAAAGCATGAAAGAAAATAGCCATTGAAAGCATAGGGGTTGTGGCACACTTGCAAACCAATGGGTGACGTGACGCCTCGCTATGTCCATCTTTATATACAGACTGTGGGCAAGACACTAAACCCCAAATTGTTCACTTGCATGGTAGTTCGCTGTCATCAGAGTGTGAATGTGTGAATAAGCGGCAAATTGTAAAGTGCTTTGGATAAAAGCACTATATAAATGCAGCTATTTATGGATAAAAAATACATGGACAATCCATGACATGACAAAACATTCATCACAAGCAATACACAAATATTGGGAGGGTATAAAGTCCACATCCTTCACACACACACACACACACACACACACACACACACACACACACACACACACACAAATACATGCATATTATATACTATATATATATAAACTTAGCACAAAAAATAAGGAAATTTGTGTTTGGTAGATTATTTCTTTGTTGTAACAATGTTTCTTGGCAATAAATCATATACCATTGGAAAGCCTGTTTATTTCCCTTTTAAATGGTGCCACATTTGTAAGGAACATGCATTTATGGGATGAGCAGCAGAGCTGAGTATGTGGGTTGTGCCCATGAAAAATTTGTCAAATCTTCATCCATCCATTGCCAAACAGCTTATTTTGCTGTTGCTATTGACACTTCTTCTGGTACCTCCAGGTGCTGCCAATCAGGTGCCAATCAGGTGATTGGCACCTGATTGGCAGCACCTGTGAGCATGGGCCCTGCTACAGTGGTCAGTAGGCGTCTGCCACGTTTGACTGATCTGGATAGGGCCCATGCGATAGGGCAACTTCAAACTGGTATTCTGCAAAACCAAGCTACGGCATTATTTGGAGTGAGCTCTAGTACCATCTCCAAAGTGAAGGCCAAGTTCCATATAACGGGGGATGTCAGAGACAGGCTGCGAAGTGGACGTTCCAAGAAGACAACACCCCAAGAAGACTGTGTCCTTACCCTGTCAGCACTTAGGTATCGTAGGCTGTCTTCTACAGATTTGCAGTCAAGGTTTGCGGGACAATATGGCCGACGGCTCTCTGCCCAGACAATCAGGTGGTGGAACGTTATGTTCAGCGATGAGTCCAGATTCTGCCTATGGTTGTTGGATCGTAGGGTCAAAGTGTGGAGAAAACGTGGAGAATGTTATGATGTGAGCTCAGTTTACAATCAAAGTGCTGTTGGTTCAATCTGAAAACCATTAACAGTAACACAAGGAAATCATTCTCAAACTGCTCTCCTTTAATCTCCTCATAAATAAACAAATCATCAAAAATCAAAACCTGAAGGATTAAACAAATATTGTGAAACAGACAATCATCATTCAGAAACATTTCTACTGTCCAGTCAAACAGTGATTCACCACTGTGTGATCAAAGTGATCATTCATCAGACATTTACAGATTCCTCTGATTCTCACCTGCTGAAGTCACTTCAGGTCAATTTACAGACACTTTTCACCTTCATGTGTAGAGAAAACATTAGGAGAGAAGAAGCTGCTCATTCTCCTTTGTTAGTCCTGGTGTCTGTGTGTATTTGACCTGAGGAGGCCGTCACACCCTCATAACTTCAGAATCCACCTCAAAAACAAACAGAGTGACGTCAACACCAATCTAACCTGTAGCAGCAACCCAGTGTCAAATTTCACACATCACATGATGTAATACTATTATCTGCCCACTAGATGGTGCCAAATCAACATCTAATGAGCTTAAGATCAGCTCAGCATCATCAGCTGCTGTTAGTATCTCTGACCAACAACATTACTCAACAGCTTGCATCAACTTACATTTTCTACTAAATTATACCATTATAGGTGTCCTTGAATCCAGTGTTTGGCCTGGAGAGCTGAAAAGTAACCATGCTGTTTTGCTCAAATGAAGCTTTGGTGCAAGTTCAATAATGAAGATCTCTATCATCACACTCTACCTTCAAATATCATGGGTGAACATTGTTACCTTCTTCCGTTCTATTTCTCTGTCACTTCCACTTTCCATGCTGTCAAAATGCCATCATTCACAATTCTGTCATCACCATACCTGAACAATGATTTTTCTACCTGGGTTCCTCTAGCCAATCAGACTCTTAGTGCTGATCATTAAATATTGTTGCAATTCTGCACTCTCTCTTTCAGACCTACTATTGTGCAAGCCACCTCCTCCCCATCACCATCATGTTCTCCATGTTGTCTAGAGAGACCCAACTAAAGGTCCATCAACCATCTGCTGGTTCATTCCTCCACCACCAGCATCAAGACTCCAGATCCTGTCCTGTCTCCTATCTTCATAAGGGCTTATGCTTATGAAGATGCCTCACATCGACTGTGTATTCACCAAAATCTCTCTCTGTGTTGCAGATCACAATAAACATTGTTATTCACTTACAATTGATTTCTCCTTATTGAACTGTACTTCACTGGAAGATTGGTTATAGCTTTTTGCTTTGTTTTATCTTCATTCCAACCTCTCTGCTGCCTTTGCTTCTTCCTTCTTTATATCCTTCCTGACCTTCTAAGATTAAGATTAAGATTTCTTTAGTCATTTCTCACCACATACATTGAAACAAAATTCATCCTCTTCATTTGACCCATCCTATACACTAGGACCAGTGGGCAGCCGTAGTGCAGCGCCCGGGGCCAATGGTCAGTGGCACTGACAGGATTATTAACCCTAACATACATGTCTTTTGACAGTGGGAGGTTCCTGCATCATTTACACTCTACTGTTCTCTCTACTGTTCTCTGATGGTTTGAACATCAGCTGCTTTTTGATCCATGAAGGTCTTCTATTTCTAAAACTTTCTTGGAGCCTAGAAAATAAGTGGCTGCACCTGTGCCTGATGAGGACTGAGGGAAATGACTAGGAAGTGTTGAAAGGTAGAGAGTTGAGCGTGGGCACCAGTGTCTGAGGAGCAGCCCTTTGTGCTGACAGCCAAGCATAGCAGCGCACGCATGGGGGCATAAATTTATTTTCCATGCTAGGGGTGGTTGCTGTTCGCATGCCAGATAGGGCTGCCAGCAGTGAAGATAGGTAGCTGGACTGTAGGGGGAGGTTCCTGAGTGGGGATTGGGCTGGATTAGTGAAGGCAGGGAATGAGGAGTGTGACTGCTGCTTCTCAGTGTGGGTAAGATTCTCTCCTGCTGCATGTGGGGGCTTCCCAGCACTGGACCGGTGCGTTTCACCCACTTCTGATTCTGATGAGATCGACCAGCGTTCAGATCCGGGTGGAGGGTCTCGAACCCCAGGAAAGCTAAGTCTTTTAAATGGTTCTTTTTATTGTTTTGTTTGTTTGTGTTGTGTCACTCATTTGTGATGTAAATTGTAATATAGCAGTTTAGCCACAGTGTTACCAGGGTAGTGGATTTTTTTAAGGGACTGTTAATTCTTTATATGCTGATTGCATGCACCCTAACGAGTATTTGCAGTGCATTTTTCTGCATGTGGTGCCCTAAGGGGATGTAGTGGTATGATACGATACAAAGTACTTTATTAATCACCCAGGGGGGGAAACTGATTCCACCCATACAAATAGGACAAACATCAGGTAGGACAATAAACAACAGGTTGGACTCATTGATCCCTTATCTGACTGAGGTTTGTGCAAGTTAGAGTCCATGGCCTCGACCATGGATGTGAAATATCAGTAGCCTGACTGTGCTGTGTATTGATGAATCCATGGCGCTGTCCGTGGTTCTGAAGTAGCAGACGGATTGGTAATTGTGTCTTTTTCTCTCAGTCCCGCCCTTCTGTCTGTTTAGTCTTGGATCTATAATACTCTCTAAACTATATACTATAAATACTCAATTCTATACCATATTGTAGCAAATATATTTTATAGAGTAGTGTCACCTTCACGATCAAAGTGAAAGTAGCAACATGTAATTGTGGAATAGCAAGACGATCATAGAGACACACTGTTGCATGTAGTATTCCTATAATATACTTATAATATCTATAATATTTCTATGATCATTCAGTAGCACCTGTACTGCAATGAGACTGAGGAAATTAACCTGCACTGACCGCACCACACTCAGCTGCTACAGTTACATAATTCAAGGTAAAATGTATACTGTTAAAACGACAGTGTGTTTTGAAAATTAAGCATTATTAAAATGCTTAATGTCCACATCCAGTAAAAAAATAGGCTTACACAAAATATGTATTTTTATATTTACCTAACAACGCCCAATCGCAAGGTGGTGAGAACTTCTCCACCATACACTCCACCACCAATATGTGAAGAAGAGGGGGATAAATGACATGAAAACAATGTTCTCCTCCAGTGGGAACAAGAGGGAGAGCTGCGTAGCAGATCAGCGGCTGATGGTCGAGTCTTTACTCAGCAGGAGGGTCACAAGACAACAGGACAGCATGTAATTGGCTGCTGACTTTAACCGTGGTCAGTCTGTGACTGATTTGATTGGCTCGATTGATGTTATTCAAACAAAAAATAAATAAAATTTTCAGTTCAACTTTAAATAGTTTATTTTGGTTTAGAAGCAGGAGAATTTTCTGCACCAATAAAGGGACACTGTATTATTATTATTTCATGTCAATTCAGGTTATAGATTTTAGTATTAATCAATAATTCTGTAACTGAAGAGAATTTTTGTTCAGTCGTCAGTCAATGATGTGTTTTACATGTGAAATCTACAGGAAGTCTTTGAAAATGAATGTGTTGAACACATGGTCTGGTTAATTGAAATGACATTATAGATCATTCAGTATTTATCTATAACTGTGTGGCAGTAAATGAAATGATCCAGCCCTGATTAATGAATCTCCTGTTCAGTCAGGTTTGGTTCTCCATAAAAACTAAATGTCTTGTTTATATCAAAGATGAAACAAAACTTTGTGAGAACAGAAAGAGACTTTAAACCAACACACCACTGACTGAGTTATTAAGACTGTGATCTGCTTTTGAATCGCTGTATATTTTATACGTGTGGTAACAAAAATGTAAAAGTTGCTTTGTGATTAAAACGTTAAATGACATCTGCAGGTTTATTTGTTTCCTGACAGATGTCTTCTCCTCAGTCTGATGTTTCAGATGATATCAGTTTCATCTCTGTGTCCAGACAGCACAAAGACTAGAAACAGGGGGAGTCAATATAATAATTTGGTAATATCATATTAATCAATCAATCAATCAAACTTTATTTATATAGCAGAAGTTATACATCAAATGCAACTCAAGTGCTGAACATAAAAAGTAGAAATAAGAGTTGGTTAAAAAAGAACATAGTTTAAATAAAAAAACATGAAAATGAATAAATAAACTAAAATATAATAAAACTAATAATCAAATAAGAAATAAGAACTAATAGTAAGTTCAAGTTGAAATAAAGACACACTAGATAAAAGCCAGGCTAAAAAGGTGTGTTTTAAATGTTCTTTTAAAGATATCCACACTATATTATATTCAATATACACTTACTGGCACTTTATTAGGAACACCTGTGCAATCTAATACAATCCAATGCAACAGCTCTGCCATAAATTCCACTTTTAGGAAGTTTATACATTTTCAGATTTTATTGACACTGTCAGAAAGGTGATAATTCTACTTTATGTTTATTATTGAGGTGGTTGTGGGAAAATAATTGAGTGTTGTTGAGTCTGAGATCTGCTTCACAATGCAGCATTTGTCAGTGGCCACTGTTGACTCAAAACATTGGGGAGGACAGGAGATAAACCAACCCACAGTGTCATGTTATTTTACACTAGTTAGCTACTTATCTCTACTTTATTATGTTCAATTGTGTTCTTGTGTTCAAAGACCTTTAGAGGGGCAGGTGCTCAAAGTTAAATAAAGGGGCACATGGAACAAGATTTTAAAACACCAAACACCAACATAATTTATAGCATAACCTGTTGAATTATAGGAACCCATATTCAAACAGAATGTAACATATTACAACAAACTGCATCATACTATATCATCGTCCCCCACCTGATGAAATTGGAGGCAGACTATTTTATAAGACAATTTGCTTTCAAAAACAAAAACCTCTGAGTGGTGTTTTTGTTTCTGAACAAAAAAGTGCTCATTTTTGCCCTGGAGAGGTTCAGATGTGTCATTTCACCAACAAAGTTAAACAAAGTTAACTTCAAATTTATAGTATTGTTCTATTGTGACAACAGATTTATGTTTTCATCAAAAACAAACAACAT
Source organism: Scomberomorus guttatus (assembly GCA_038419695.1). Lineage (NCBI taxonomy): Eukaryota > Metazoa > Chordata > Actinopteri > Scombriformes > Scombridae > Scomberomorus > Scomberomorus guttatus. The sequence continues at coordinate 37,116,053 of CM076445.1, forward strand.
ATCGCCTGATTTAGACGTGTTTCTTATGTATTTTCTTTGTATACAGAAATATACAAAGCTTATAATCTGATACAGGTACAGATCAGTGCTGAATACTAGAAAGATTGAACACTACAAACATTCACAGATCTAAAAGAGTAGGTTCACATTAAAAAGTATTAATGCATTTATCAAATACATGACTTACACACTCTTATCTATATGCACGACATATACAAGAAATAGCCTGCAAAACTGACAGTGTTAACACTGTTGTTATTCTAGTTACTTTTAGCATTTAAAAAGTCTTAATTCTAGTCGCTTTAAACTGATTACTCAATATACGGCTCAGCTTAAAAATGAACAAGAATGAAGAAATTGTCACAAGCATGAATCAGATAAATTCACACAACAGCCACAGAGACATTTAACCATCAGAGAAGAAATTAGTGACCAAAGAGACTGAGAGAGAAGCTGTATCTGACTCACGTTATCTGATGTCTTCTTTCTTTCATGGAGATGGAAGTATCCATGTTATAACGTCCCACTGCATTAGTGGCTGTTGGTCTGTCTTGTTTAGTTAACCAGCAGCAACAAAGTTCTATCAACAAACAGTCTGATATAATTAGCAATTCCCTGGTTGTTTCATTTACATGTTAACTTTCCATTGTTGATGAGAGGAATTCACTTCAGAGCAGCAGCACGTCAGGCCACCGCACACCACCGTTGTCCCGCTGTGTGTCCAGCTGTGTGTCCAGCTGTGTGTCCAGTCTGAACAGCTGAAATCCAGTCTCACCATTACCTTAACAGTTTTTAACAGTCCTCCAGGACCGCTACAACAGGCTAACTGTTGCATTGGCTAACACAAGCAGCTATCTACTGCTCGATAAAAAAAGGGAAACGTCTGTTGAAAAGGTCGAAATAAAATGTAATTTTTTAGTGATGTGTTTAAAAGTATTTTGCAATTTGCACATTATAATTTATTTTCCAACATGCTACTGTATAAATCTATGTATCGCTTTCCTGCATACAGTAGTAGAGAACTGAAAAAAGAAATTTGGAAATCATCATTATTGTCAACGTAATATCAATATTGTATTCTGGTTGTTGATTGGTTAGGGAGGACGTCCTCCGTTAGAGCGTCATTTTACATGTTTTGGCCAATAACAGATTAGATTGATATATATATAATTGATATAAATAGGACAGCAGGAGCCTGTCCTCCTCTGCTCTCCTCTCACCACTTCACACACACTGTCCTTTCCCTTCTTGCCTGACCTGCAGGTGTCGCTGTTGCTGTATTTCAACAATAACTCTTTTTTATATTTCTCCCTCTTGCCTCTCAAAAATAGAGGAGGAGCAACCTCCTCTGCCTCTATGGACGAGCCTCCTCTGTTGTGTGTTATGTTTGATTTCAGCAGCTGATCTTCAGTCAGCAGAGTTTCTGTACACAGGAGAGACTCTTCCCCCTCCTACAGACGACACAGAGACACTGAACCAGACCAGACTGCAAACCCAGGATACAGAGGCTGAGTGAATGTGGTGTTGAAGGTGTGGAGGTGGATCAGTGTGTCAGAGGAGACTCTGTAGAAGGACAGAATGCCAGCAGGACAGTCCACATACACTGCTACTCTGTTAGAGACAGAGGAGGAGGAGGAGGAGGAGGAGGAGGGGAGGGATGTTCCTGTCTGATTGTGCCAGACTGAGTAACCACCACGATCAGAGCCGTGCAGACTCCAGGAATGATCATTCCTTCCAAACACACAGTCATCTTTGTCTCCTCTCCTGCTGATTCCTCTGTAAGTCACCGATATATAAACCACTCCTCTCAACTCAACTTCCCAGTAACAGCGACCAGTCAGAACATTTCTACACAGCAGCTGAGGATGCTCATCAAATCTGTCTGGATGATCAGGATATGACTGAATCTCCTCCACATGTGTCACCTTCCTGTTGTTGTCAGACAGTTTGAGTTTTCTGTTTGTTGTGTTTGGATCCAGTTCGAGTTCACAGGCATCTGACGGAGAGAACAAGACAGAATTAAACCATTCAAACTTAAACCATCACCATGACAACAGCAACTCCATCCACTGAGGAAGGCCATGGCCTGTGACTGAAAGCTTTGGAAATGCAGAGTAAGTCGACCTTGTGATGAGAATTTTTTGTCAAATTTAAACTTAAATTTCATTTTAGTTCCATCTCATGTTTGTCTAAAAATAAATTCAAAAACTTTAGTTAGAACATTAACAGTAAACACTTTTGGTATTTTCATGGCCAGGCTCTCTGAGCGCAACCTTGGCACACCTGGATCCAGGTTCTGATCAGAGAGAATACATCATCATACATTATAGGTGGGCGTGTTGGAGGCTGTGACAATTGTGGCCAATCACATTCACTACTTTAATTCCCTTTAAACACGGCTTTCCCCGTCATGATGCACTGACAGTTTAGAAATCCTGCAGTTTTCCTCAGAGGAAACTTGTTGCTGTCTGGGACATAAAAAGTTTCAAATATGAATACAGCAGCTAAAATATACTGCCAAGAGCAGATGGTGACTCTTTGTAAGTTGAATTCACTTCTCTGGGCACGTTGATGATCCAGTAATCACCATGTTTTCCATGCGTAATAGCTCACAATTTTACTTGACATCACAATGATCACATCACAATAACCACCTGCCTACCTCTACAGAGGGATTTTTAAATTTTTTTCCTAAATGATAAATAATATTTTTTTATTTGTTTCCTAAATAATTTTTAAAGTTTAAATCCTTTTGACTCTTTTACATGCAAAAATAACCATGATCCTGTTTATGATTGGGGTTTTTCAAATGACACACTTTTGTATAAAATTTAACCCTTACTATCTCTATCACATGTTGCTCATCACAGCCACATGTCTACCTGTATTGTAAATAAAAATGTGGAGCCCCAGGCAACACTTTGTCCAGACCTGTTGATTTGCATTAAAAATTGTACAGAATAATTAATCATAACTGATAGGTTTCATGTACACATCAGAACGAAGGTTTCTGTGGTTATTTTGCAACGGTCTGCTGCTGGTTGCACACAGTTTAACCAGCGGATGTGGCGTGCGTAATTGTGCACTGACAGCATGAAAAATCATTTTAATAAAGACTGCAGATGGAACAGATATCTGCTGCCTTCAGATGGCTTTACAGAGAATCACCATGGTAAAGTAAAGGCCGTCACTACATGATGCTAAGTGTTGTGGATGACAGATGCTGCGGTAAGAATCATTATTATCTTATTTAGTTATTTGTTTATTTATTTGTTCAGGCATTCTCACTGACTGCAAGAGAACAGAGGAGAACACAATGACTTATATCAGTCAGACTTGTGAAGTATGAGCTTACAAGCAGCACCTGAAGTAAATATCACTAATATCACTGACTGAGACAGAGAAGAAACAAAGTTAGGCCCCGATCAGTTAGAACGCGTTTTGCAATGCAAGGTGCAACGAACTGCCTTTTTTGTTGAAGCCTACAATTTAAAAAAAGCAGCTTGCTTTTTGAAAAAATTGTTGCTAGGCAAGCAGCAAATCGCCTGTCCTTAGCCTAACTGTTACTTTGCTGTGAAGTAAACTCACTCCAGGCCTGCTGTTTACTGTTCAGATCGTGGTAACTACAGTTGGTAAAGTCTATAGTTCCGGGTATCCAGCAACAGCCACCACTAGTTTGTCCCAGACCGGTCTGGTTATCTCCACTTGTTGTCGTCACCACCACAGAAGGCTTGTCTCTCAATTCATCTGATTGGATAATGGGAAAAAAACACTAACGATGGTGCGTTTCCGCTCTGAGTAGAAGTTGTTTCAACTCGAGGTGCTCGGGGCGCTCCTGCAAAAATGTGAGGGGCTTAGAGCAGAAAAACATGAGGTACTCAGCAACTCAGAAGCAGCAAGCAAAAAGCTTCACTCTCATTATAAACAATTACAAAAAGCTGCTCCAGGCTGCCAAAAAGCACTCTGTCTGATCAGGGCCTTAGCTTCCTGTTGGCTCCACTCTTCATAAAATGTATTTATTACCTTTGTTGGATCACTGTGATCAATTTGTAGTGTTTGTCAATATTTCAATGGATTGATTGAATTCTAACATTTTTCCAGTCACACTGACAGAAAACTAGATCCTGAATAAAACTCAGCATTGTACTTCAGTCCAGAAAATGCAACAATCTAGTGCAGAATGTGCAGCTGTGTTCTCATGAATCAAACTGAAAACACACTCACACTTCCTCAGACCAGGTTTCAGGCTGTGCAGTCCACCATGGTCCAACCTGGAGGAAGAGACAAAGTCACAATCAACTTCATACACGTTCACTCATATCCACCATTAAACCAGAGTCCCTCAGTTAGTCCGTGTTTCTGTCCATCTGTCCATACCTGAGAGTGTCCACCTGTCTGTCCATACCTGAGAGTGTCCACCTGTCTGTCCATACCTGAGAGTGTCCAGTCTCCAGTGTGGATCCTCCAGTCCAGCAGAAAGCAGCTTCTGTCCTGAGTCACCTGGATGATTGTAGCTCAGGTCCAGCTCTCTCAGATGGGACGGGTTGGAGCTCAGTGCTGAGGCCAGAGAAGCACAGCCTTCCTCTGTGATCAGACATCCTGACAGACTGAACACACAGATGATCCGAGTTTGAGATTTAATCATGTTTTTACTTTGGCAGAAGAAATGTCTTTAAATTTAAATATTGTTTGACAGCATAACTAAAGATAGTGAGAAGATTGAAAAGAAATTTACTGATGTTTTATGTTTCATATTTTTCATTCCAATGATGTTCACTGTGTGATTGCAGTAATTTAATTAGCCAACTTATCATCTTCCATCATATTTCTGATGTCATTTCATTCAGTGTTTTAACATTTAATTTGTAGTATTTTCATAAAAAAAGTTAAATGTAAAGAAAATCATGTGCAACATTTCCTGAACAGCATGTATGTATGCTTTGTATGTTCACCTACATGTAGAGAACATGACAGTAATTCTGTGTTGTACATTTTCTGTTATTCTTTCCATTATAATACATTTTCATGACTTTATGCATATTGAGTCTTTGTTGATGTTAAATGACAGAAACATATATCCTGACTCACATATTACATATTACAACACTTCAGCTCAGACAGTACACTAAAACTTTTTAGTATCAAACTCCCTCTTTCTGTAGACTAGAAACTGGGGGAAGCCAAAATATTACTTTATATACATAGTAATAAAAATGACCTGAGAGTTTCCAGTCTGCAGTTTGGACTCTCCAGTGCAGCAGACAGATGCTTCACTCCTGAATTCTGCAGGTTGTTGTTACTCAGGTCCAGCTCTCTCAGACTAGAGGCCTGGGAGCTGAGAACTGAGGACAGATCTTCACAGCTTCTCTCTGAGATGTTACAGCCACTCAGCCTGAAGAGGAATCAGCAGAACAAAAGAAAACAATTGCAAACATTAGTTTTCTTCCTTGTCAAAAGAAAAAAAACTACATTAATCTGGATAGTTCTGTGTGCACATACAGAGCTTTGTTGGAGGCTTTGACCACTGGCAGCAGCCATAGAAGAGCGTCCTCTGAAGCAGAGTATTTCTTCAGGTCAAACACATCCAGATCTTTCTCTGATGACAGTAAGATGAAGACCAGAGCTGACCACTGAGCAGGAGACAGTTCATCTGTGGAGAGACGTCCTGATCTCAGGGACTGTTGGATCTCCTCCACTAGAGAACGATCATTCAGTTCATTCAGACAGTGGAACAGATTGATGCATCTCTCTGCAGACAGATTCTCACTGATCTTCTTCTTGATGTACCCAACTGTTTTCTGATTGGTCTGTGAACTACTTCCTGTCTGTGTCAGCAGGCCTCGTAGAAGAGTCTGATTGGTCTGCAGTGAAAGACCCAGGAGGAAGCGGAGGAACAAATCCAGGTGTCCATTTGGACTCTTTAAGGCTTCATCCACAGCACTCTGGTAGAAACGTGTTGATTTGTCTCCAAACACTTCAGACAACCAAGATGTTGTTTGTTCTTCTGCCAGCAGATTGACTCCAGACTTGATGAATGTCAGATGGACATGAAGAGCAGCCAGAAACTCCTGAACACTCAGATGGACGAAGCAGAACACCTTGTCCTGATACAGCCCTCTCTCCTCTTTAAAGATCTGTGTGAACACTCCTGAGTACACTGAGGCTGCTCTGATATCGATGCCACACTCTGTCAGGTCTGATTCATAGAAGATCAGGTTGCCTTTCTGCAGCTGCTCAAAAGCCAGTTTTCCCAGAGACTCAATCATCTTCCTGCTCTCTGGGTTCCAGTGTGGATCTGTCTCAGCTCCTCCATCATACTTGACATTCTTTAGTTTGGACTGAACCACCAGGAAGTGGATGTACATCTCAGTCAGGGTCTTGGGCAGCTCTCCTCCCTCTCTGCTTTTCAACACATCCTCCAGAACTGTAGCAGTGATCCAGCAGAAGACTGGGATGTGACACATGATGTGGAGGCTTCGTGATGTCTTGATGTGGGAGATGATTGTGTTGGCCTGCTCCTCATCTGTGAATCTCTTCCTGAAGTACTCCTCCTTCTGTGGGTCAGTGAACCCTCTGACCTCTGTCACCATGTCGACACACTCAGGAAGGATCTGATTGGCTGCTGCAGGTCGTGTGGTTATCCAGAGGCGTGCAGATGGAAGCAGTTTCCCCCTGATGAGGTTTGTCAGCAGCACATCCACTGAGGTGGACTCTGTAACATCAGTCAGGATCTCATTGTTGTGGAAGTCCAGAGGAGGTCGACACTCATCCAGACCGTCAAAGATGAACACAACCTGGAACTCTTCAAACCTGCAGATTCCTGCTTCTTTGGTTTCAGGAAAGAAGTGATGAACAAGTTCCACCAAACTGTACTTTTTCTCTTTCAGCACATTCAGCTCTCTGAAAGTGAATGGAAATGTGAAGTGTATGTCCTGGTTGGCTTTGTCTTCAGCCCAGTCCAGAGTGAACTTCTGTGTTAAGACTGTTTTCCCAATGCCAGCCACTCCCTTTGTCATCACTGTTCTGATTGGTTCATCTCTTCCAGGTGAGACTTTAAAGATGTCTTCTTTTCTGATTGTTGTTTCTGGTTTCCTGGAATCTATTTCAATCTGTCTGACCTCATGTTCATCATTGACCTCTGCAGTCCCTCCCTCTGTGATGTAGAGCTCTGTGTAGATCTGATTCAGAAGAGTTGGGTTTCCTGCTTTAGCGATCCCCTCAAACACACACTGGAACTTCTTCTTCATGTTAGACTTGAGTTTATGTTGACACTCTGCAGCAGGAGTTCCTGAATGAACAAACAACAAATGAAATCAGTGAGTGGATCCTACAGAAAGTCTATACATCTGAACATGTAAGTGTGTCTGTATAGTTTTACCTCCTCCATCAGTTTTATTCAGCTCATCAGTGGAGGACAAACAGCCTCTGATCTGATGCAGATGTGTGCAGCATATTTACAGCAGAGTTTGTTACTTACTGTACTGCAGACGGTCAGCCAGCTCCTCCTGCTTCATTCTCCTCAGGAAGTGCAGTGTGATCTTCAGAAATGCCTCTCTGCTGCCCCTCCTCTGCTCTTCCTCCTCATCATCCAACACTTCTTCATCTTCACTCTGACTCTCTAAGTATTCTGGGTAATCTGGACTCAGACCCCTCTGGACTCTCTTCAGCTCGTTCTTCACAAAAGTGATGATGTTCTCCTCCAGCAGCTGGAACAGAAAGATAAACTGAACATTTAATTTAAACTGGTAGAACACAACATGTGATTCATCTGCCAGTCTGAAGGCCTGCTGGTGTAAACAGAGCAGCAGGGACACTGTTAGGACCTGAACAGTACTTTAGTATTTTATCTGTGGTTGATGGAGTTAATAGTAAAAGGTGTGTTTGTACATGTACACACCATAAATATGGAGTCCAGGTGTGTTTGATGCTGCTGGGCAGACTGATCACTGGGAACCTCTGAGCTCTGCTGCTGAACTCTGTGGAGAAAACATCATGTTTAAGGACATTTAATGACTCAAATCTGCACACAGCTTATTAATGATGTTCAGTCATGATGACAGGATATTACAACTCTGGAAAGTTATCACGCTGCAACCCTGTTTACTAGTGTTCATGTTTGGCACGCGTCTGTGTGAATTTTGTGAGAAAGTACACTGTTAAAAGTATAAACATACTTTTGTTATCTGAATATTTGACCTCTTTGTTTTTTACCATGTTGGAATCAAAACTGGGAATCGATAAGAATTGGAATCAATAAGCAGAATCAGAATCAGAAATCGATTGTCTTTCTTTCTATGATTTGTCTTTAATGAGCCATTTTTTTGTAACTTCAATAAATGAAAACCATTCTTGTGTCTTACAATCCTTTCTGTCAGTCATAAATCTGTTGACTGAGTTTTTCAATCCTGAGATTAATATTCTGACCTTTGCTCAGCAGGGTCCATCTTTGAAGTTAGCTCAAGACAGACACATCCAAGTTAGCTGCTGCTCTAATTATTGAATGTGATGTTTTCAAAGTTACACACACATATTGATACAGTGACCATGTTGGTGTCTTATAACACTGAACTCTTTGACATGTGACTGTTGCACAAGTGTACACTGTGATGTCACTGCTGAAACAATATATTGATTCTTCTTCTCAGGAGAGTCAGATAATAACAAACTTCGGTTTAAAATTCTTACCTTCCATCAGCAGATTGTCCAACTTCAAAATCAGTAAGACGATCCATAGAGTTGTCACTCTTCATGGACACACAGCTGGGTTCAGGAGAGTCTGCTCTCTGCTGCTGCATCCTGATACAAACAAACAATTAACAAATCAAAGAGTTTAAAAAAAAATTATTTTGACCAGACTGTCAGCAGCTGAAGTTTTAGAAGCAAAATGAAAATCAGTAAGAAGACAGTGGATGAGTAACGTTCGTCTGATTAAAGATTAGGGTTGGGCATCAAGAACCGCTTCCAAATTTTAATTTTGATTCTTCTTATCATTTTCTAAAGTAATATAACCCTTTATTATTGCAAACAAAGTCTACATATCTGCCAGGACCCGTCTACGTCACGCATCCACGCGACAGCGTGTTTATTTGTTTAGATACGAACTAGCATGCATGGCTAACATCACATCAATTGTGAAAGATGGAACGTAGTAAATGCTCAAAAGTGTAGCTTCACTTTAGAAAAGAAAATGATGACAAGGCAAAGTGCAACGCATGTGGAGGGTTAATTAGCTGCAGGTCAGATTGCACATCAAATCTGACCAACCATTTATGGCAGCACAGTGTCGATCTGAAAGGCTGTACAGTGTTTGATGTCGTGTGGTCTCCGAGCCTGCGTGTATCATCAGCCAGTAGAACCAGTGACACCTAGCCACGACACACCATGTATGCATGTAAGGTACTGTATTCCTGTTGTTATCAAGCTGTTGCTGTTCTTTCTCGACTTTTTCTTGTTGTTCAGCAAAATTCAGGAGCTCCTCAGCGGCATTTACAATTTACAATTTTACAATTTCATTTAGCAGACGCTTTTATCCAAAGCGACGCACATCTGAGAGCTGATACAACACAAGCAGGGATCTAGTCAGGAGAAAACAACACAAGTAAGCCATAAAGCTAAGTTACATTATTGAGACTAAAAACAGCATTCAGACTAAAAACAGGCCTGTTTAAAACAATACAAGGGGCTGTGTTGGTGTGAGACAATGAAATACAATCCAGCATGTCCGGTTGGAATAACAGATTACTTTAAAGGCTGATGAGAGACACACTGCACAGTGGTTTGTAAAAATCACAGACTGGATTTTACAACTCTGGAAACTTGTAACGCTGCAACCCTGTTTACTAGTGCTCACATGTGGTATGTGTCTGTGAATTGGCCTTTACAGTGACAGCACTGACAAATTGTTAGGCCTGGTGGCAAGTATGTTTTGATGGGGGCCGGTGGCCAAGTGTCTTTTTTGACAGGGGTCCAGTGCGGGCCAGAGACTAATGGCAGCATTAAGGCTGATATCTTTGTTATTTAAACATTTTACTGCTTTTTTTTTTTAAACATGTTGGTATCCAAACGGGGAATCGGTAAGAACCAGAATTGATAAGCAGAATCAGAATTCTGTAGCTAACACATCCAAGTTAGCTGCTGCTCTAATTATTGAATGTGATGTTTTAAAAGTTACACACACATATTGATACAGTGACCATGTTGGTGTCTTATAACACTGAACTCTTTGACATGTGACTGTTGCACAGGTGTACACTGTGATGTCACTGCTGAAACAATATATTGATTCTTCTTCTCAGGAGAGTCAGATAATAACAAACTTTAGTTTTAAATTGTTACCTTCCATCAGCAGGTTGTCCATCTTTAAACTGAAAAGGATGATCCATAGAGCGGTCACTCTTCATGGACACACAGGTGGGTTCAGGAGAGTCTGCTCTCTGCTGCTGCATCCTGATACAAACAAACAATTAACAAATCAAAGAGTTTAAAAAAGATGAATTTTGACCAGACTGTCAGCAGCTGAAGTTTTAGAAGCAAAATGAAAATCAGTAAGAAGACAGTGGATGAGTAACGTTCTGCTGTTAATCAAAATGTCATTTGATGAAAGATGCTGTCTCATCTCAGTTGATTAGTTGACTAATCAGTTGTTGAGGTCTTTGTTAACTCAGAAAGTTAGTAGTTCATTCTGAGTTATTATGAGTTATTATTCAGTAGTTGAGATCTGGCAGTGAGTGTGAATAATGATGAGTGATGTGAGTGGAGAACAGTGATGGACAGTTAGAGATCCTCATCTCACCTCTGAGCTTTGGTCTGGCTGTCATGTTCCCCACACAGAGAGATTTTAGAGGGAGGGACTCCCTCCTCTCTGTCCTCACACTGATCCATAGCAGAGAAACAGCTGCTGGGAGAGCTGCACTCAGTCACTACAACAAGGAAGATGCTCAGCTGCTGAATTCACATCCAGTCACAGAGACTTTGTAGCTTCAGCTGTGGAGGAAACACAGACAGAGAAGATGCTGCTGATTCTCCTTCATCAGTCCATTTGATGTGAGGCTGCTGTCACTTCATCATCACTTCACTGTCAAAGTCTACAAACATCAAATCTACCTTCTACTGACAGCTGGAGGAGGGACGACACCACCATCATCCATCACAAACAGCCAGGAGACTTCATATGGAGAACAAATCCAAACATTTGACAGGCTGCTGCACAGAGAACAAGCTGCTGCTCAACGTCAACAAAACCAAGCAGCTGATAGATTTTAGGAAACGGGAGGTGAAGACACATGAGCCTGTCTACATGAAAGGAGCTGAGGTGGAACAGGTGAACAGCTTCAGGTTCCTGCATCATTTACACTCTACTGTTCTCTCTACTGTTCTCTGATGGTTTGAACATCAGCTGCCTCTAATATTTAGTCCACCCTCATTGATAGAAATGGAGTGGACTAAATATGAGAAACACCTCTCAGTATAACACAATATTATTCAACAGCAGCACAAACTACAGCCTCCAAAATGAGCAACAAGTCTCTGAAACAGTTTGAACACAAACTGAACATTAAAGCTTCATGAAGGAGGATTTACTGCAGGACTGTTGGATCACACTGCAGCAGTCTGAGCTCGCTGGACCTCACAAACTGACTAAAACTGCTTTATTTCACTTCTTTGATTGTATTGTGATTCTATTGAAATGTTGCGTTTGTGTTCTCTGAATGTGTCACATATAGCAGCTACTGCTGCATTTCACTGTACAGTCCTGTATTGTGTAATGACAGTAAAGCTGAAGCTCAATCTTCAGCTCACACACACGTATCACATGACCTGCACACTACAGAAAATATCCACGTTCCTCTTCCATCTCCTCTGCCATCTCTCAACTCAACTCTGTGAGGAAAAACTGACATCAGCACATCAACACATTCAGGACACAAAGTCTATATTTGATGATTTTAGAGAGTTCTAACAAAAATTCTCACAACATCGAGGGGATCTTGGTGTGGTATAAAGGAGATCTTTGCTGTCAGATCTCACCAGTAAAACATTTGGTTAAGGTTAGATCAAACCCTGGGCATAAATGATAGGGATCTTTATCTCCATGCTATTTATATACCCCCAGTAGATTCTCCTTGTTTTGATGAAGACATTCTTGAAACTCCATTCACATAATCGCCTACTTCCAGGCGCAGGGAAATGTGCTTCTAACTGGAGATCTGAATGGACAAACAGGAACTGAACCTGATGTCACTGACCCACAGGGCAACAACCATGTGTTTGGTCAGTTTCCCCTGTTTACCACACCAACCATCACACATCGGAACAACCTTGACTCTGGAATAAATCAAAGTGGCAGGGAGGTAGTGCATCTCTGTTGGGCCTGAGGCCTGTACATAGTTAACGGTAGGTTCAGAGGGGACTCCTCAGCTCTTGGGTCTAGTGTAGTAGACTATGCAATCATTGACATGGACCCCTCTACTACCAGTGCAATCCCCCCTTTCAGATCACATCCAAATAAATGTGTTCTTTAAACTCTCAGGTCAGATGAGTCACACAAAAAGGGAACCCAGTAAGCTGTATAAATTAAATCCTACTTACAGATGAGCCTCAGACAGTGGAGACAAATTCATCATGGCCTTGACCTCACCTGATCTGATGAATGACGTATCAATATATGACCAAAATCAATATGCCCCTACCAGAGATGTTGTAAACAAGGCCGTTGATGATATCAAACGGCTGTGGCTCAGGAGGTCATCCACTAATCGTAAGATTGGTGGTTCGATTCCCGGCTCCTCCAGTCCACATGTCAAAGTGTCTTTGGGCAAGATACTGAACCCCAAATTGCTCCTGATGGCTGTGCCAGCACCCTGTGTGCTAGCTTGCCGCCATGGGTGTGTGTGTGTGTGTGTGTGTGTGTGTGTGTGAATGGGTGAATGTGGCTTGTAGTGTAAAAGCGCTTTGAGTGGTCAGAAGACTAGAAAGGTGCTATATAAGTGCAGTCCATTTACCTTCCTCATGATATTTCATAAGGCAGCTATTAAAGCTGACCTTAAAACAAAAACATTGCCAACCCCACAACCCAGCCTAATTAGGTACAATGCAATTTTAAACAAATATAAAAGTACAGTTAGGAACAAAGGATTAGAGTGCAGGGTGCAGTGTTGAAGTTGTTTAATATTGTATTACAGTCAGGATGTTTTCCTGACATCTGGTGCAAAGGGCTCATTTTCCCCATTTATAAGAGTGGGGACAAATCAGACAAATCCTAGTAACTACTGTGGCATCTATGTCAACAGTTGTCTAGGTAAATTATTCTGTTGTATTCTAAATAAAAGAATACTAGACTTCCTTGACTAACACTGTATCTTGAGTAAAAATCATCTTATTGATTTATACATTTTCTTAATAATAGTTATAGTTAATAAATAATTTATGCAACACCCCACCCCACCCCACAGGTGAGAAGGATATATATATATATATGTGAGTGTGTGTGTGTGTACACACTGTAATATATATCAATTTTAATGTTATGTCAATGTTTTGTTTTATTAACTCATTAACTCTTGACGCTTTGGCAATATTGTTGTTGTGACATTCATGCCAATAAAGCAAATTTGAATTTGAAAGTGACGGTTTGACTCCCGGCTGCAGGACCCTTGTTGCATGCCGTACCCTCATCTCTCTCTCCATGTGTTTCCTGTCTCTCCCCACTGACTGTCAAATAAAGGCAAAAAAAAACTGCTACAGTGTATAAAAATGCACTTTTGTCTGTGAAGATCTTGAATCCGAAAGGAATAACAGTTAAACTAGCTTCATAGAGATTTTGGAAATGTGTTCAGGGAGGTTTGGATTTGATCCTGATCAGCTGCACCAGCAGGTGACAGAAAACTCAAAGTGACACTGAACTAAAATCAGTCAGCAGGACTGACCTGCTGGACTCGCAGTATCTACACAGCACACACCCAGGACGTGTAGGTCTGCAAGCATGCAGATAGACCCTTATCTCCTGGATGACTAGTCAGTGTTTTATCATTAAAGTCTGGGTAGACTTTACCATTAGGCAAGGTAGGCCACTACTTGAGCCCCCCAACTAAAAGGGGCCCCAACCTGCTATAGATTTAGGCTATTATGATGTTTAGATATGAAACATAAGATTATGGTACTATTCTAACTCATTGTACCCTGAAATTACTTACAAAAGACCCCCAAAACAAATTTTAAAAAAGTTGTCAATGTGCGACCCCCCTGTGCACTACAGATTAATGGACTATTCCATCACTGGATGAGTCTGGATCACTGCGCACTTCTCGACTCACATGTTGATAAGGACGCAGAAACTTCTCGAGGTAACGTTCAATTCAACACAACACCAAACAGTGAAACAGAGTTATCACAGACACATTTCAAAGGAAAAAACAAGGAGAAAAAGTAAAGCAATCCTTGTAAAACTCCTGAAGGTGATCTGCTTTTCTGTTGCTCCCCCTGAAACACCTAACAGGACCACAGTTAATAACGTTTTCCTGTCGCATTGACTCACTTGTTAGATGATTGGAGCACCGACCTTCATCCCCCCAAACCCTCATTAAAACAGACAAAGAGAATGATGATAATATGATAAAAAACTGTATTCAGGAGAGAGAGAAAGAGAGTCAAGTAGCTGCCTATAAGTAAAGAAAACTGCTGTCAGGACAGAGGGAGAGAGGAAGACAATGTGCAGCAACCTGCTGGTCCCAGTGATGGAAGAAGTATTGAGATCCTTAAAGTAAAAACCCTTTCCACATATTCACCAGGAAACTAACAAACTAAAGCACACACACTCACAACAGAAACACAGAACATACTCAATCCAACCTATAAACAGCACAGAAGTGTTGTGCATAAGCCTGAAGCACGAAATAGGAGAAAAACAGTCAGAGTGAAATGTTGATTAGAAACATGCTGTTAGTATGTTGTTAGAGCTTGTGATGATCCTGAACACAGCGGCCACCTGTTAGCAGAGAGCTGAGCTCTTCTCAACACAAACAGCAGCTTCACTTTCTGCTTTTTACACTTTTTACAGTAAACTAACTCTGAAAACTGTCACTTACCAAAGGTTCACTCAGAGAAAACATCTGCATCACAGCGGAGGAGAAAGTGAAAGTAAAAAAATAGTTACATGGATATAACTCCAGTTCTATGAGTACATGCGTAGCCCTCTCATGTCGCACCAGACAGATCTCAACTCACCGCCCAATCAGGAGGTAGCATCCACCCATTATAAAGCACCAGCACACCCTCCTTCAGCCTGCTCATGCCCTCTGTTTGCCCGGAGCTGGGGAGCGACACAGTGGTACTAACTAGCTGTAGTACACAGTTGCCAAGTCTGCTCATTATAAGTGACTTTGGGTGCTTATAAGTGTATAAGTGGAGTTGCTCATTTGGACTTGCTGCCTACATGTCTAATAGTAAATAAAGTTTGACTGAGCTCAATCTAAGTTGTCAAATATTGCTGCCTGCTGTCAGAGCCACACATGTACTAGCTGACATTAAAATCCTTAGCTGCACCCCGGTGGTTCACCAGTTAGTGCATGTACCACCTAAGGTTAGGCTGAGATTCAAAGGCCCAGTATTTGAATTTTTTTTAAATGATTGTTTAAAAGGCCAACAGGATACCTTTGTTTAACGTTCACTGATAAAATTTCTTGGCCAGTTTGTTATATGCAACTTCTTAACTTTCATTTTCATTCATTCATTCCTCATTTTTTTGTTTGCCAGTTTGTTTTGTTCAACTTCTTTAAACTTAAAGGTGCAGTGTGTAGAATTTAGTGGGATCTGAAGGAACTGACTTGGCAGAAATGGAATATAATATACATAAGTATGTTTTAATTAGTGTATAATCACCTGAAAATAAGAATCGTTGTGTTTTCGTTACCCTAGAATGAGTCCTTTATATCTACATAGGGAGCGGGTCCCCTTCCACAGAGCTCGCCATGTTGCACCGTCATGTTTCTACAGTAGCCGAGAACAAACAAACAAACAAAAAAAAGGCTCTAGAGAGGGCCTTTCACTTTTTTTGCGAGTTTCTCCTACATGCTTAGAAAAGCATGAAAGAAAATAGCCATTGAAAGCATAGGGGTTGTGGCACACTTGCAAACCAATGGGTGACGTGACGCCTCGCTATGTCTATCTTTATATACAGACTGTGGGCAAGACACTGAACCCCAAATTGTTCACTTGCATGGTAGTTCGCTGTCATCAGAGTGTGAATGTGTGAATGAGCGGCAAATTGTTAAGTGCTTTGGATAAAAGCACTATATAAATGCAGCCATTTATGGATAAAAATACATGGACAATACATGACATGACAAAACATTCATCACAAGCAATACACAAATATTGGGAGGGTATTAAGTCCACATCCTTCACACACACACACACACACACACACACACACACACACACACACACACACACACACACACAAATACATGCATATTATATACTGTATATATAAACTTAGCACAAAAAAATAAGGAAATTTGTGTTTGGTAGATTATTTCTTTGTTGTAACAATGTTTCTTGGCAATAAATCATATACCATTGGAAAGCCTGTTTATTTCCCTTTTAAATGGTGCCACATTTGTAAGGAACATGCATTTATGGGATGAGCAGCAGAGCTGAGTATGTGGGTTGTGCCCATGAAAAATTTGCCAAATCTTCATCCATCCATTGCCAAACAGCTTATTTTGCTGTTGCTATTGACACTTGTTTTGAGCTTCTGGTACCCCCAGGTGCTGCCAATCAGGTGTCTGATTGGCACCTGATTGGCAGTGGTCAGTAGGCGTCTGCCACGTTTGCCTGATCTGGATAGGGCCCGTGCGATAGGGCAACTTCAAACTGGTATTCTGCAAAACCAAGCTACGGCATTATTTGGAGTGAGCTCTAGTACCATCTCCAAAGTGAAGGCCAAGTTCCATATAACGGGGGATGTCAGAGACAGGCTGCGAAGTGGACGTTCCAAGAAGACAACACCCCACGAAGACCGTGTCCCCACCCTGTCAGCACTTAGGTACCGTAGGCTGTCTTCTACAGATTTGCAGTCAAGGTTTGCGGGACAATATGGCCGACGGCTCTCTGCCCAGACAATCAGGTGGTGGAACTTTATGTTCAGCGATGAGTCCAGATTCTGCCTATGGTTGTTGGATCGTAGGGTCAAAGTGTGGAGAAAACACGGAGAATGTTATGATGTGAGCTCAGATTACAATCAAAGTGCTGTTGGTTCAATCTGAAAACCATTAACAGTAACACAAGGAAATCATTCTCAAACTGCTCTCCTTTAATCTCCTCATAAATAAACCATCAAAATCAAAATCTTCTGTAAAACCTGAAGGATTAAACAAATATTGTGAAACAGACAATCATCATTCAGAAATATTTCTACTGTCCAGTCAAACAGTGATTCACCACTGTGTGATCAAAGTGATTGTTCATCAGACATTTACAGATTCCTCTGATTCTCACCTGCTGAAGTCACTTCAGGTCAATTTACAGACACTTTTCACCTTCATGTGTAGAGAAAACATTGGGAGAGAAGAAGCTGCTCATTCTCCTTTGTTAGTCCTGGTGTCTGTGTGTATTTGACCTGAGGAGGCCGTCACACCCTCATAACTTCAGAATCCACCTCAAAAACAAACATTAGAGTGACGTCAACACCAATCTAACCTGTAGCAGAAACCCAGTGTCAAATTTCACAAATTTCACATATCACATGATGTAATACTATTATCTGTCCACTAGATGGTGCCAAATCAACATCTAATGAGCTTAAGATCAGCTCAGCATCATCAGCTGCTGTTAGTATCTCTGACCAACAACATCACTCAGCAGCTTGCATCAACTTAAATTTTCTACTAAATTATACCATTATAGGTGTCCTTAAATCCAGTGTTTGGCCTTTGGAGAGCTGAAAAGTAACCATGATGTTTTACTCAAATGAAGCTTTGGTGCATGTTCAATAATGAAGATCTCTATCATCACACTCTGCCTTCAGATATCATGGGTGAACATTGTTACCTCCTTCCGTTCAATTTCTCCGTCACTTCCACTTTCCATGCTGTCAAAATGCCTTCATTCACAATTCTGTCATCACCATACCTGAACAATGATTTTTCTACCTGGGTTCCTCTAGCCAATCAGACTCTTAGTGCTGATCATTAAATATTGTGATTCCAAACAGTGATTCCAACAACAGGTTGGACTCATTGATCCCTTATCTGACTGAGGTTTGTGCAAGTTAGAGTCCATGGCCTCGACCATGGATGTGAAATATCAGTAGCCTGACTGTGCTGTGTATTGATGAATCCATGGCGCTGTCCGTGGTTCTGAAGTAGCAGACGGATTGGTAATTGTGTCTTTTTCTCTCAGTCCCGCCCTTCTGTCTGTTTAGTCTTGGATCTATAATACTCTCTAAACTATATACTATAAATACTCAATTCTATACCATATTGTAGCCAATATACTCTATAGAGTAGTGTCACCTTCATGATCAAAGTGAAAGTAGCAACATGTAGTTGTGGAATAGCAAGACGATCATAGAGACACACTGTTGCATGTAGTATTCCTATAATATACTTATAATATCTATAATATTTCTATGATCATTCAGTAGCACCTGTACTGCAATGAGACTGAGGAAATTAACCTGCACTGACCGCACCACACTCAGCTGCTACAGCTACATAATTCAAGGTAAAGTGTATACTGTTAAAATGACAGTGTGTTTTGAAAATTAAGCAGTATTAAAATGCTTAATGTCCACATCCAGTAAAAAAATAGGCTTACACAAAATATGTATTTTTATATTTACCTAACACCGCCCATTCGCAAGGTGGTGAGCTTCCGCATGGAGAACTTCTCCACCACCAATATGTGAAGAAGAGGGGGATAAATGACATGAAAACAATGTTCTCCTCCAGTGGAAACAAGACGGAGAGCTGTGTAGCAGATCAGCGGCTGATGGTCGAGTCTTTACTCAGCAGGAGGGTCACAAGACAACAGGACAGCATGTAATTGGCTGCTGACTTTAACCGTGGTCAGTCTGTGCTCGTCTGGTTTTACAAGAACAGCCAATGGAGGTTCATTAACGGACTTACTGATTGAACAGAAACCTGCAGGACAGATTCAGACGTGAACACAGTCAGGGTTTCAGAAATCAACACTGTCCTGTGAAAAGCTTGTATCTCCAAAATGTCAACTTTTCATGAGCTCAGAAAACAGCCCAGTTTTCAGTTTTCTAACAAAGCATTCTTCAGACAGTCCACTGGGGTTTGAATGGTTTTAAGAGTCAAATTGATATTTAAATTAATTTGTGCTCAGAAGTCAGTATTTATCTCCTCAATGTTTGTTTTGACTTTTGTACTTATTTGGTCAAAAAGAAGAAATCAAAGTTTTATTTGTTCCTGCAGTGATAGTGCCGTCTACACCAGTGTTCTTCAGGGAGCCTGAATTTTTGGTTCAAACTGACGATGCCGGTTCTGTGATTTGATTGGCTCGATTGACGTTATTCAAACAAAAATATAAAGAATAAAATTTTCAGTTCAACTTTAAATAGTTTATTTTGGTTTAGAAGCAGGAGAATTTTCTGCACCGATAAAGGGACACTGTATTATTATTATTTCATGTCGGTTCAGGTTATAGATTTACAGAATTAATCAATAATTCTGTGACTGAAGAGAATTTTTGTTCAGTCGTCAGTCAATGATGTGTTTTACATGTGAAATCTACAGGAAGTCTTTGAAAATGAATGTGTTGAACACATGGTCTGGTTAGCTGAAATTACATTATAGATCATTCAGTATTTATCTATAACTGTGTGGCAGTAAATGAAATGATCCAGCCCTGATTAATGAATCAGGTTTGGTTCTCCATAAAAACTAAATGTCTTGTTTATATCAAAGATGAAACAAAACTTTGTGAGAACAGAAAGAGACTTTAAACCTTTTTGTACACATGAATGTGTTTGCATGAGAGAAGATAAATTTGTAATTGAATTACTCCAAATTACCAACACACCACTGACTGAGTTATTAAGACTGTGATCTGCTTTTGAATCGCTGTATATTTTATACGTGTGGTAACAAAAATGTAAAAGTTGCTTTGTGATTAAAACGTTAAATGACATCTGCAGGTTTATTTGTTTCCTGACAGACGTCTTCTCCTCAGTCTGATGTTTCAGATGATATCAGTTTCATCTCTGTGTCCAGACAGCACAAAGACTAGAAACAGGGGGAGTCAATATTAATAATTTGGTAATATCATATTAATCAATCAATCAATCAAACTTTATTTATATAGCAGAAGACATACATCAAATGCAAGTCCAAGTGCTGAACATAAAAAGTAGAAATAAGAGTTGGGTAAAAAACAACATAGTTTATTTACTCATTTTCATTTTTTTTTATTTAAACTAAAATATAATAAAACTAATAATCAAATAGTAACTAATAGTAAGTTCAAGTTGAAATAAGACCCACTAGATAAAAGCCAGGCTAAAAAGGTGTGTTTCAAATGTTCTTTTAAAGATATCCACACTATATTATATTCAATATACACTTACTGGCACTTTATTAGGAACACCTGTGCAATCTAATACAATCCAATACAACAGCTCTGCCATAAATTCCACTTTTAGGAAGTTTATACATTTTCAGATTTTATTGACATTGTCAGAAAGGTGATAATTCTACTTTATGTTTATTATTGAGGTGGTTGTGGGAAAATAATTGAGTGTTGTTGAGTCTGAGATCTGCTTCACAATGCAGCATTTGTCAGTGGCCACTGTTGACTCAAAACATTGGGGAGGACAGGAGATAAACCAACCCACAGTGTCATGTTATTTTACACTAGTTGGCTACTTATCTCTACTTTATTATGTTCAATTGTGTTCTTGTGTTCAAAGACCTTTAGAGGGGCAGGTGCTCAAAGTTAAATAAAGGGGCACATGGAACAAGATGTTAAAACACCAAACACCAACATCATTTATAGCATAACCTGTTGAATTATAGGAACCCATATTCAAACAGAATGTAACATATTACAACAAACTGCATCATGCTATATCATCGTCCCCAGCCTGATGAAATTGGAGGCAGAAAAAAAATTTGCTTTCAAAAACAAAAACCTCCGAGTGGTGTTTTTGTTTCTGAACAAAAAAGTGCTCATTTTTGCCCTGGAGAGGTTCAGTTGTGTCATTTCACCAACAAAGTTAAACAAAGTTAACTTCAAATTTATAGTATTGTTCTATTGTGACAACAGATTTATGTTTTCATCAAAAACAAATCGCCTGATTTAGACGTGTTTCTTATGTATTTTCTTCGTATACAGAAATATACAAAGCTTATAATCTGATACAGGTACAGATCAGTGCTGAATACTAGAAAGATTGAACACTACAAACATTCACAGATCTAAAAGAGTAGGTTCACATTAAAAAGTATTCATGCATTTATCAAATACATGACTTACACACTCTTATCTATATGCACGACATATACAAGAAATAGCCTGCAAAACTGACAGTGTTAACACTGTTGTTATTCTAGTTACTTTTAGCATTTAAAAAGTCTTAATTCTAGTCGCTTTAAACTTATTACTCAATATACGGCTCAGCTTAAAAATGAACAAGAATGAAGAAATTCTCACAAGCATGAATCAGATAAATTCACACAACAGCCACAGAGACATTTAACCATCAGAGAAGAAATTAGCGACCAAAGAGACTGAGAGAGAAGCTGTATCTGACTCACGTTATCTGATGTCTTCTTTCTTTCATGGAGATGGAAGTATCCATGTCATAACGTCCCACTGCATTAGTGGCTGTTGGTCTGTCTTGTTTGGTTAACCAGCAGCAACAAAGTTCTATCAACAAACAGTCTGATATAATTAGCAATTACTTGGTTGTTTCATTTACATGTTAACTTTCCATTGTTGATGAGAGGAATTCACTTCAGAGCAGCAGCACGTCAGGCCACCGCACACCACCGTTGTCCCGCTGTGTGTCCAGCCGTGTGTCCAGCCGTGTGTCCAGCTGTGTGTCCAGCTGTGTGTCCAGTCTGAACAGCTGAAATCCAGTCTCACCATTAGCTTAACAGTTTTTAACAGTCCTCCAGGACCGCTACAACAGGCTAACTGTTGCATTGTCTAACACAAGCAGCTATCTACTGCTCGATAAAAAAAGGGAAACGTCTGAAATCTGAAAAAAAGGAAATTTGGACTCTGTTGAAAAGGTCGAAATAAAATGTAATTTTTTAGTGATGTGTTTAAAAGTATTTTGCACATTATAATTTATTTTCCAACATGCTACTGTATAAATCTATGTATCGCTTTCCTGCATACAGTGGTAGAAAATTGAAAAAAGAAATTTGGAAATCATCATTATTGTCAACGTAATATCAATATTGTATTCTGGTTGTTGATTGGTTAGGGACGTCCTCCGTTAGAGCGTCATTTTACATGTTTTGGCCAATAACAGATTAGCATGAAAAAAATGAAGTACATGAAATTGATATAAGTAGGACAGCAGGAGCCTGTCCTCCTCTGCTCTCCACTCACCACTTCACACACACTGTCCTTTCCCTTCTTGCCTGACCTGCAGGTGTCGCTGTTGAAGCATTTTAATTAGAATTTCAATACTGAAGAAGAGAGAAAAAATATTTCATAAATGATACTGAGATTTGGTAATGGTTTCTTTCAACCAATAACTCTTTTTTTATATTTCTCCCTCTTGCCTCTCAAAAATAGAGGAGGAGCAACCTCCTCTGCCTCTATGGACGAGCCTCCTCTGTTGTGTGTTATGTTTGATTTCAGCAGCTGATCTTCAGTCAGCAGAGTTTCTGTACACAGGAGAGACTCTTCCCCCTCCTACAGACGACACAGAGACACTGAACCAGACCAGACTGCAAACCCAGCAGACAGAGGCTGAGTGAATGTGGTGTTGAAGGTGTGGAGGTGGATCAGTGTGTCAGAGGAGACTCTGTAGAAGGACAGAATACCAGCAGGACAGTCCACATACACTGCTACTCTGTTAGAGACAGAGGAGGAGGAGGAGGGAGGGAGGGATGTTCCTGTCTGATTGTGCCAGACTGAGCAACCACCACGATCAGAGCAGTACAGACTCCAGGACTGATCATTCCTTCCAAACACACAGTCAGCTTTGTCTCCTCCCCTGCTGATTCCTCTGTAAGTCACCGATATATAAACCGCTCCTCTCAACTCAACTTCCCAGTAACAGCGACCAGTCAGAACATTTCTACACAGCAGCTGAGGATACTCATCAAATCTGTCTGGATGATCAGGATATGACTGAATCTCCTCCACATGTGTCACCTTCCTGTTGTTGTCAGACAGTTTGAGTTTTCTGTTTGTTGTGTTTGGATCCAGTTCGAGTTCACAGGCATCTGATGGAGAGAACAAGACAGAATTAAACCATTCAAACTTAAACCATCACCATGACAACTGAGCAACTCCATCCACTGAGGAAGGCCATGGCCTGTGACTGAAAGCTTTGGAAATGCAGAGTAAGTCGACCTTATGATGAGAATTTTTTGTCAAATTTAAACTTAAATTTCATTTTAGTTCCATCTCATGTTTGTCTAAATGTAAATTCAAAAACTTTAGTTAGAACATTAACAGTAAACACTTTTGGTATTTTCATGGCCAGGCTCTCTGAGCGCAACCTTGGCACACCTGGATCCAGGTTCTGATCAGAGAGAATACATCATCATACATTATAGGTGGGCGTGTTGGAGGTTGTGACAATTGTGGCCAATCACATTCGCTACTTTAATTCCCTTTAAACACGGCTTTCCTCGTCATGATGCACTGACAGTTTAGAAATCCTGCAGTTTTCCTCAGAGGAAACTTGTTGCTGTCTGGGACATAAAAAGTTTCAAATATGAATACAGCAGCTAAAATATACTGCCAAGAGCAGATGATGACTCTTTGTAAGTTGAATTCACTTCTCTGGGCACGTTGATGATCCAGTAATCACCATGTTTTCCATGCATAATAGCTCACAATTTTACTTGACATCACAATGATCACATCACATCACAATAACCACCTGCCGACCTCTACAGAGGGATTTTTTCAGTTTTTTTACTAAATAATAAATAATATTTTTTATTTGCTTCCTAAATAATTTTTAAAGTTTAAATCCTTTTGACTCTTTTACATGCAAAAATAACCATGATCCTGTTTATGATTGGGGTTTTTCAAATGACACACTTTTGTATAAAATTTAACCCTTACTATCTCTATCACATGTTGCTCATCACAGCCACATGTCTACCTGTATTGTAAATAAAAATGTGGAGCCCCAGGCAACACTTTGTCCAGACCTGTTGATTTGCATTAAAAATTGTACAGAATAATCATAACTGATAGGTTTCATGTACACATCAGAACGAAGGTTTCTGTGGTTATTTTGCAATGGTCTGCTGCTGGTTGCACACAGTTTAACCAGCGGATGTGGCGTGCGTAATTGTGCACTGACAGCATGAAAAATCATTTTAATAAAGACTGCAGATGGAACAGATATCTGCTGCCTTCAGATGGCTTTACAGAGAATCACCATGGTAAAGTACAGGCCGTCACTACATGATGCTAAGTGTTGTGGATGACAGATGCTGCGGTAAGAATCATTATTATCTTATTTAGTTATTTGTTTATTTATTTGTTCAGGCATTCTCACTGACTGCAAGAGAACAGAGGAGAACACAATGACTTATATCAGTCAGACTTGTGAAGTATGAGCTTACAAGCAGCACCTGAAGTAAATATCACTGATATCACTGACTGAAAGACCGAGAAGAAACAAAGTTAGGCCCCGATCAGTTAGAACGCGTTTTGCAATGCAAGGTGCAACGAACTGCCTTTTTTGTTGAAGCCTACAATTTAAAAAAAAGCAGCTTGCTTTTTAAAAAATTGTTGCTAGGCAAGCAGCAAATCGCCTGTCCTTAGCCTAACTGTTACTTTGCTGTGAAGTAAACTCACTCCAGGCCTGCTGTTTACTGTTCAGATCGTGGTAACTACAGTTGGTAAAGTCTATAGTTCCGGGTATCCAGCAACAGCCACCACTAGTTTGTCCCAGACCGGTCTGGTTATCTCCACTTGTTGTTGTCACCACCACAGAAGGCTTGTCTCTCAATTCATCTGATTGGATAATGGGAAAAAAACACTAATGACGTCGGGTGCTTTTCCGCTCTGAGTAGAAGTTGTTTCAACTCGAGGTGCTCGGGGTGCTCCTGCAAAAATGTGAGGGGCTTAGAGCAGAAAAACATGAGGTACTCAGCAACTCAAAAGCAGCAAGCAAAAAGCTTCACTCTCATTATAAACAATTACAAAAAGCTGCCCCAGGCTGCCAAAAAGCACTCTGTCTGATCAGGGCCTTAGCTTCCTGTTGGCTCCACTCTTCATAAAATGTATTTATTACTTTTGTTGGATCACTGTGATCAATTTGTAGTGTTTGTCAATATTTCAATGGATTGATTGAATTCTAACATTTTTCCAGTCACACTGACAGAAAACTAGATCCTGAATAAAACTCAGCATTGTACTTCAGTCCAGAAAATGCAACAATCTAGTGCAGAACGTGCAGCTGTGTTCTCATGAATCAAACTGAAAACACACTCACACTTCCTCAGACCAGGTTTCAGGCTGTACAGTCCACCATGGTCCAACCTGGAGGAAGAGACAAAGTCACAATCAACTTCATACACGTTCACTCATATCCACCATTAAACCAGAGTCCCTCAGTTAGTCCGAGTTTCTGTCCATCTGTCCATACCCGAGAGTGTCCACCTGTCTGTCCATACCTGAGAGTGTCCAGTCTCCAGTGTGGATCCTCCAGTCCAGCAGAAAGCAGCTTCTGTCCTGAGTCACCTGGATGATTGTAGCTCAGGTCCAGCTCTCTCAGATGGGACGGGTTGGAGCTCAGTGCTGAGGCCAGAGAAGCACAGCCTTCCTTTGTGATCAGACATCCTGACAGACTGAACACACAGATGATCCGAGTTTGAGATTTAATCATGTTTTTACTTTGGCAGAAGAAATGTCTTTAAATTTAAATATTGTTTGACAGCATAACTAAAGATAGTGAGAAGATTTAAAAGAAATTTACTGATGTTTTATGTTTCATATTTTTCATTCCAATGATGTTCACTGTTTGATTGTAGTAATTTATTTAGCCAACTTATCATCTTCCATCATATTTCTGATTTCATTTCATTCAGTGTTTTAACATTTAATTTGTAGTATTTTCATAAAAAAAGTTAAATGTAAAGAAAATCATGTGCAACATTTCCTGAACAGCATGTATGTATGCTTTGTATGTTCACCTACATGTAGAGAACATGACAGTAATTCTGTGTTGTATATTTTCTGTTATTCTTTCCATTATAATACATTTTCATGACTTTATGCATATTGAGTCTTTGTTGATGTTTAAATGACAGAAACATATATCCTGACTCACATATTACATATTACAACACTTCAGCTCAGACAGTACACTAAAACTTTTTAGTATCAAACTCCCTCTTTCTGTAGACTAGAAACTGGGGGAAGCCAAAATATTACTTTATATACATAGTAATAAAAAAATGACCTGAGAGTTTCCAGTCTGCAGTTTGGACTCTCCAGTCCAGCAGACAGATGCTTCACTCCTGAATTCTGCAGGTTGTTGTTACTCAGGTCCAGCTCTCTCAGACTAGAGGCCTGGGAGCTGAGAACTGAGGACAGAGCTGCACAGCTTCTCTCTGAGATGTTACAGCCACTCAGCCTGAAGAGGAATCAGCAGAACAAAAGAAAACAATTGCAAACATTAGTTTTCTTCCTTGTCAAAAGAAAAAACTACATTAATCTGGATAGTTCTGTGTGCACGTACAGAGCTTTGTTGGAGGCTTTGACCACTGGCAGCAGCCATAGAAGAGCCTCCTCTGAAGCAGAGTATTTCTTCAGGTCAAACACATCCAGATCTTTCTCTGATGACAGTAAGATGAAGACCAGAGCTGACCACTGAGCAGGAGACAGTTTATCTGTGGAGAGACGTCCTGATCTCAGGTACTGTTGGATCTCCTCCACTAGAGAACGATCATTCAGTTCATTCAGACAGTGGAACAGATTGATGCATCTCTCTGCAAACAGATTCTCACCGATCTTCTTCTTGATGTACCCAACTGTTTTCTGATTGGTCTGTGAACTACTTCCTGTCTGTGTCAGCAGGCCTCGTAGAAGAGTCTGATTGGTCTGCAGTGAAAGACCCAGGAGGAAGCGGAGGAACAAATCCAGGTGTCCATTTGGACTCTTTAAGGCTTCATCCACAGCACTCTGGTAGAAACGTGTTGATTTGCCTCCAAACACTTCAGACCTCTGGGATGTTGTTTGTTCTTCTGCCAGCAGATTGACTCCAGACTTGTTGAATGTCAGATGGACATGAAGAGCAGCCAGAAACTCCTGAACGCTCAGATGGATGAAGCAGAACACCTTGTCCTGGTACAGCCCTCTCTCCTCTTTAAAGATCTGTGTGAACACTCCTGAGTACACTGAGGCTGCTCTGATATTGATGCCACACTCTGTCAGGTCTGATTCATAGAAGATCAGGTTGCCTTTCTGCAGCTGCTCAAAAGCCAGTTTTCCCAGAGACTCAATCATCTTCCTGCTCTTTTTATTCCAGTGTGGATCTGTCTCAGCTCCTCCATCATACTTGACATTCTTCAGTTTGGACTGAACCACCAGGAAGTGGATGTACATCTCAGTCAGGGTCTTGGGCAGCTCTCCTCCCTCTCTGCTTTTCAACACATCCTCCAGAACTGTAGCAGTGATCCAGCAGAAGACCGGGATGTGACACATGATGTGGAGGCTTCGTGATGTCTTGATGTGGGAAATGATTGTGTTGGCCTGCTCCTCATCTGTGAATCTCTTCCTGAAGTACTCCTCCTTCTGCGGGTCAGTGAACCCTCTGACCTCTGTCACCATGTCGACACACTCAGGAGGGATCTGATTGGCTGCTGCAGGTCGTGTGGTTATCCAGAGGCGTGCAGATGGAAGCAGTTTCCCCCTGATGAGGTTTGTCAGCAGCACATCCACTGAGGTGGACTCTGTAACATCAGTCAGGATCTTATTTTTGCGGAAGTCCAGAGGAAGTCGACACTCATCCAGACCGTCAAAGATGAACACAACCTGGAAGTCTTCAAACCTGCAGATTCCTGCTTCTTTGGTTTCAGGAAAGAAGTGATGAACAAGATCCACCAAACTGTACTTTTTCTCTTTCAGCACATTCAGCTCTCTGAAAGTGAATGGAAATGTGAAGTGTATGTCCTGGTTGGCTTTGTCTTCAGCCCAGTCCAGAGTGAACTTCTGTGTTAAGACTGTTTTCCCAATGCCAGCCACTCCCTTTGTCATCACTGTTCTGATTGGTTCATCTCTTCCAGGTGAGGCTTTAAAGATGTCTTCTTGTCTGATTGTTGTTTCTGGTTTCCTGGAATCTATTTCAATCTGTCTGATTTCATGTTCATCATTGACCTCTGCAGTCCCTCCCTCTGTGAGGTAGAGCTCTGTGTAGATCTGATTCAGAAGAGTTGGGTTTCCTGCTTTAGCGATCCCCTCAAACACACACTGGAACTTCTTCTGCAGGTTAGACTTGAGTTTATGTCGACACTCTGCAGCAGGAGTTCCTGAATGAACAAACAACAAATGAAATCAGTGAGTGGATCCTACAGAAAGTCTATACATCTGAACATGTAAGTGTGTCTGTATAGTTTTTCCTCCTCCATCAGTTTTATTCAGCTCATCAGTGGAGGACAAACAGCCTCTGATCTGATGCAGATGTGTGCAGCATATTTACAGCAGAGTTTGTTACTTACTGTACTGCAGACGGTCAGCCAGCTCCTCCTGCTTCATTCTCCTCAGGAAGTGCAGTGTGATCTTCAGAAATGCCTCTCTGCTGCCCCTCCTCTGCTCTTCCTCCTCACCGTCCAACACTTCTTCATCTTCACTCTGACTCTCTAAGTATTCTGGGTAATCTGTACTCAGACCCCTCTGGACTCTCTTCAGTTCGTTCTTCACAAAAGTGATGATGTTCTCCTCCAGCAGCTGGAACAGAAAGATAAACTGAACATTTAATTTAAACTGGTAGAACACAACATGTGATTCATCTGCCAGTCTGAAGGCCTGCTGGTGTAAACAGAGCAGCAGGGACACTGTTAGGACCTGAACAGTACTTTAGTATTTTATCTGTGGTTGATGGAGTTAATAGTAAAAGGTGTGTTTGTACATGTACACACCATAAATATGGAGTCCAGGTGTGTTTGATGCTGCTGTGCAGACTGATCACTGGGAACCTCTGAGCTCTGCTGCTGAACTCTGTGGAGAAAACATCACGTTTAAGGACATTTAATGACTCAAATCTGCACACAGCTTATTAATGATGTTCAGTCATGATGACAGGATATTACAACTCTGGAAAGTTATCACGCTGCAACCCTGTTTACTAGTGTTCATGTGTGGCACGCGTCTGTGTGAATTTTGTGAGAAAGTACACTGTTAAAAGTATAAACATACTTTTGTTATCTGAATATTTGACCTCTTTGTTTTTTTACCATGTTGGAATCAAAACTGGGAATTGATAAGAATTGGAATCAATAAGCAGAATCAGAATCAGATTTGATTGTCTTTCTTTCTATGATTTGTCTTTAATGAGCCATTTTTTTGTATCTTCAATAAATGAAAACCATTCTTGTGTCTTACAATCCTTTCTGTCAATCATAAATCTGTTGAGTTGAGTTTTTCAATCCTGAGATCAATATTCTGACCTTTGCTCAGCAGGGTCCATCTTTGAAGTTAGCTCAAGACAGACACATCCAAGTTAGCTGCTGCTCTAATTATTGGATGTGATGTTTTAAAAGTTACACACACATATTGATACAGTGACCATGTTGGTGTCTTATAACACTGAACTCTTTGACATGTGACTGTTGCACAGGTGTACACTGTGATGTCACTGCTGAAACAATATATTGATTCTTCTTCTCAGGAGAGTCAGATAATAACAAACCTCAGTTTTAAATTCTTACCTTCCATCAGCAGGTTGTCTGATTTTAAACTCAATAAGACGACCCATAGAGTGGTCACTCTTCATGGACACACAGGTGGGTTCAGGAGAGTCTGCTCTCTGCTGCTGCATCCTGATACAAACAAACAATTAACAAATCAAAGAGTTTAAAATAGATTAATTTTGACCAGACTGTCAGCAGCTGAAGTTTTAGAAGCAAAATGAAAATCAGTAAGAAGACAGTGGATGAGTAACGTTCTGCTGTTAATCAAAATGTCATCTGATGAAAGATGCTGTCTCATCTCAGTTGATTAGTTGACTAATCAGTTGTTGAGGTCTTTGTTAACTCAGAAAGTTAGTAGTTCATTCTGAGTTATTATGAGTTATTATTCAGTAGTTGAGATCTGACAGTGAGTGTGAATAATGATGAGTGATGTGAGTGGAGAACAGTGATGGACAGTTAGAGATCCTCATCTCACCTCTGAGCTTTGGTCTGGCTGTCATGTTCCCCACACAGAGAGATTTTAGAGGGAGGGACTCCCTCCTCTCTGTCCTCACACTGATCCATAGCAGAGAAACAGCTGCTGGGAGAGCTGCACTCAGTCACTACAACAAGGAAGATGCTCAGCTGCTGAATTCACATCCAGTCACAGAGACTTTGTAGCTTCAGCTGTGGAGGAAACACAGACAGAGAAGATGCTGCTGATTCTCCTTCATCAGTCCATTTGATGTGAGGCTGCTGTCACTTCATCATCACTTCACTGTCAAAGTCTACAAACATCAAATCTACCTTCTACTGACAGCTGGAGGAGGGACGACACCACCATCATCCATCACAAACAGCCAGGAGACTTCATATGGAGAACAAATCCAAACATTTGACAGGCTGCTGCACAGAGAACAAGCTGCTGCTCAACGTCAACAAAACCAAGCAGCTGATAGATTTTAGGAACGGGAGGTGAAGACACATGAGCCTGTCTACATGAAAGGAGCTGAGGTGGAACAGGTGAACAGCTTCAGGTTCCTGCATCATTTACACTCTACTGTTCTCTCTACTGTTCTCTGATGGTTTGAACATCAGCTGCCTCTAATATTTAGTCCACCCTCATTGATAGAAATGGAGTGGACTAAATATGAGAAACACCTCTCAGTATAACACAATATTATTCAACAGCAGCACAAACTACAGCCTCCAAAATGAGCAACAAGTCTCTGAAACAGTTTGACCACAAACTGAACATTAAAGCTTCATGAAGGAGGATTTACTGCAGGACTGTTGGAGCACACTGCAGCAGTCTGAGCTCGCTGGACCTCACAAACTGACTAAAACTGCTTTATTTCACTTCTTTGATTGCAGCTACAGCTGCATTTCACTGTACAGTCCTGTATTGTGTAATGACAGTAAAGCTGAAGCTCAATCTTCAGCTCACACACACGTGTATCACATGACCTGCACACTACAGAAAATACCCACGTTCCTCTTCCATCTCCTCTGCCATCTCTCAACTCAACTCTGTGAGGAAAAACTGACATCAGCACATCAACACATTCAGGACACAAAGTCTATATTTGATGATTTTAGAGAGTTCTAACAAAAATTCACACAACATCGAGGGGATCTTGGTGTGGTATAAAGGAGATCTTTGCTGTCAGATCTCACCAGTAAAACATTTGGTTAAGGTTAGATCAAACCCTGGGCATAAACGATAGGGATCTTTATCTTAATGCTATTTATATACCCCCAGTAGATTCTCCTTGTTTTGATGAAGACATTCTTGAAACTCCATTCACATAATCGCCTACTTCCAGGCCCAGGGAAATGTGCTTCTAACTGGAGATCTGAATGGACAAACAGGAACTGAACCTGATGTCACTGACCCACAGGACAACAACCATGTGTTTGGTCAGTTTCCCCTGTTTACCACACCAACCATCACACAGTGGCAGGGAGGTAGTGCATCTCTGTTGGGCCTTAGGTCTGTACATAGTTAAGTAGTAGACTATGCAATCACTGACATGGACCCCTCTACTACCAGTGCATTCCCCCCCTTCTGATCATGTCCAAATAAATGTGTTCTTTAAACTCTCAGGTCAGATGAGTCACACAAAAAGGGAACCCAGTAAGCTGTATAAATGAAATCCTACTTACAGATGAGCCTCAGACAGTGGAGACAAATTCATCATGGCCTTGACCTCACCTGATCTGATGAATGATGTATCAATATATGACCAAAATCAATATGCCCCTACCAGAGATGTTGTAAACAAGGCCGTTGATGATATCAAACGGCTGTGGCTCAGGAGGTCGTCCACTAATCGTAAGATTGGTGGTTCGATTCCTGGCTCCTCCAGTCCACATGTCAAAGTGTCTTTGGGCAAGATACTGAACCCCAAATTGCTCCTGATGGCTGTGCCAGCACCCTGTGTGCTAGCTTGCCTCCATTGGTGTGTATGTGTGTGTGTGTGTGTGAATGGGTGAATGTGGCTTGTAGTGTAAAAGCGCTTTGAGTGGTCAGAAGACTAGAAAGGTGCTATATAAGTGCAGTCCATTTACCTTCCTCATGATATTTCATAAGGCAGCTATTAAAGCTGACCTTAAAACAAAAACGGCCTGTTAAAAGGCAAAATGACAAATGGTTTGATTGTGAATGCAAGACCATCAGAAAAGACCTGAGATAAAATAGCAAATGAAAACATTGCCAACCCCACAACCCAGCCTAATTAGGTACAATGAAATTTTAAACAAATATAAAAGTACAGTTAGGAACAAAGGATTAGAGTGCAGGGTGCAGTGTTGAAGTTGTTTAATATTGTATTACAGTCAGGATGTTTTCCTGACATCTGGTGCAAAGGGCTCATTTTCCCCATTTATAAGAGTGGGGACAAATCAGACAAATCCTAGTAACTACTGTGGCATCTATGTCAACAGTTGTCTAGGTAAATTATTCTGTTGTATTCTAAATAAAAGAATACTAGACTTCCTTGACGAACACTAATTTATACATTTTCTTGTTTTATTAACTCATTAACTCTTGACGCTTTGGCAATATTGTTGTTGTGACATTCATGCCAATAAAGCAAATTTGAATTTGAAAGTGACGGTTTGACTCTCGGCTGCAGGACCCTTGTTGCATGTCGTACCCTCATCTCTCTCTCCATGTGTTTCCTGTCTCTCCCCACTGACTGTCAAATAAAGGCAAAAACAAACAAAAAAAAACTGCTACAGTGTATAAAAATGCACTTTTGTCTATGAAGATCTTGAATCCGAAAGGAATAACAGTTAAACTAGCTTCATAGAGATTTTGGAAATGTGTTCAGGGAGGTTTGGATTTGATCCTGATCAGCTGCACCAGCAGGTGGCAGAAAACTCAAAGTGACACTGAACTAAAATCAGTCAGCAGGACTGACCTGCTGGACTCGCAGTATCTACACAGCACACACCCAGGACGTGTAGGTCTGCAAGCATGCAGATAGACCCTTATCTCCTGGATGACTAGTCAGTGTTTTATCATTAAAGTCTGGGTAGACTTTACCATTAGGCAAGGTAGGCCACTACTTGAGGCCCCCAACTAAAAGGGGCCCCAACCTGCTATAGATTTAGGCTATTATGATGTTTAGATATGAAACATAAGATTATGTTATTATTCTAACTCATTGTACCCTGAAATTACCACAAAAGACCCCCAAAACAAATTTTAAAAAAGATGTCAATGTGCGACCCCCCTGTCCACTACAGATTAATGGACTATTCCATCATTGGATGAGGCTGGATCACTGCGCACTTCTCGACTCACATGTTGATAAGGACGCAGAAACTTCTCGAGGTAACGTTCAATTCAACACAACACCAAACAGTGAAACAGAGTTATCACAGACACATTTCAAAGGAAAAAACAAGGAGAAAAAGTAAAGCAATCCATGTAAAACTCCTGAAGGTGATCTGCTTTTCTGTTGCTCCCCCTGAAACACCTAGCAGGACCACGTTTTCCTGTCGCATTGACTCACTTGTTAGATGATTGGAGCACCGACCTTCATCCCCCCAAACCCTCATTAAAACAGACAAAGAGAATGATGATAATATGATAAAAAACTGTATTCAGGAGAGAGAGAGAGAGTCAAGTAGCTGCCTATAAGAAAAGAAAACTGCTGTCAGGACAGAGGGAGAGAGGAAGACAATGTGCAGCAACCTGCTGGTCCCAGTGATGGAAGAAGTATTGAGATCCTTAAAGTAAAAACCCTTTCCACATATTCACCAGGAAACTAACAAACTAAAGCACACACACTCACAACAGAAACACAGAACATACTCAATCCAACCTATAAACAGCACAGAAACAAAGTGTTGTGCATGAGACTGAAGCACGAAACAGGAGAAAAACAGTCAGTGAAATGTTGATGAGAAACATGCTGTTAGTATGTTGTTAGAGCTTGTGATGATCCTGAACACAGCGGCCACCTGTTAGCAGAGAGCTGAGCTCTTCTCAACACAAACAGCAGCTTCACTTTCTGCTTTTTACACTTTTTACAGTAAACTAACTCTGAAAACTGTCACTTACCAAAGGTTCACTCAGAGAAAACATCTGCATCACAGTGGAGGAGAAAGTGAAAGTAAAAAAATAGTTACATGGATATAACTCCAGTTCTATGAGTACATGCGTAGCCCTCTCATGGGCTTTGCTATTGGTATATCCCTTTGAAGCTCAGCCTTGGCACCAGACAGATCTCAACTCACCGCCCAATCAGGAGGTAGCATCCACCCATTATAAAGCACCAGCACACCCTCCTTCAGCCTGCTCATGCCCTCCGTTTGCCCGGAGCTGGGGAGCGACACAGTGGTACTAACTAGCTGTAGTAAACATTCAGATGTTTTACCAGCTTTAAAACTGGATCCAAAATGAAACCACAAGAAACAATCAGAACCATTTTAGATACACTCAGACTGGGTAAAAGTACAACGTCAGGTTAGGATTTATAAATAAATCTTCTGAAAAGACATCAAATTGTCTTTGTTGTATGGAGGTATTGTTATGTGGGTGTTATCTTTTATTTACTTTGTTTTGATGTGTTTTTGGATTTCTGGATTTTATTGTTTAGTTTTATGTTGAATGTCTTGTATTTTTTTATGTTTCTTTGTTTTTAACATCTTGGGAGCATGTTGGAAATAAATGTTTTCACATTAACATATTATCCCTTGGATTTTGTTTTAACAGAAAATCCTGACGTTTACCTGGAAAAATGACACTATAGTGATTATAGATAATAAATGTTTACCTACTTTAAAACAATAAAAAAATTATCCGCGTGATGTCAATTTATTGAGCTTATAAAGAGTGATTAACATTTCACTGCATCAACACAGAACAAAGCATGATGTCCGAGTACACATCAAGCATAATTATGGTTTGGAAAACATTAAAAAAGTAATGAAGAGCTTACAAGTGGACAACCAGATGGTAACAATGACTGTGATTTAGACAGTTCTGTGTAAATAAACATCTGGAATGAAACTAGAATGGCACGAAATAAACAGGTCAACTTGATTCAAACATCCACTCTGACAGCAATCAAACATACATGTAATAAAATACGTTCACAGGAAAATGACTTAGTGGCCAAGCGTTGAGGTTATGAATCAGTGCAAACAGCAGGACTTCACAAGTTCACAAAACAAACATCCTGTGACTCACCGGCACATCCACAGGTTCAAACTGCACGAAAATAATTACAAAAATCAAAAGAAAATGTCCACTCTCACGTCTCTCAATCACTTTGATATTCTCCCTGATTCAAAAATAGCAATACACATCAACACTAGATGGCAACAAATTCAATTTAAGTTCTGTATTATGAGTCAAATTCCCTTTAAGTTCTGGAGGTTTTAACCCTCCAGTGTCCAATGGTGACCGCATCACACCTTAATGTCCCGGGTTTAATTTTGCTGGAGCAGCTTGCATCTCTGAACAATGACGTTTACTTCTGAATGTATATAAATGCTGATATTTATTAACAATTGACTTAAATGTATATTTAATGATATATTTTTATTTGATAGCAACACATTTTTTGTTGTTGTTAATGTGTCTGCTCCAAAGTCTGTGAAACAGGAGAAGGATCGCTAAGGTTTTCAGAGTTCTGATAATATTTATTATTCAGAAAATACAGAAATCTTTTCAAATAAAAATAAAACTCTGTGCTGCTTACAGTTATTAATAAAAGAGTGTCTGTTAGTTACCACACCGGTCATAAATGAGCTGCAAACATGTTTTCATGCTAAAACACTAAAACATCTGAAAAATATAACGTTCTCACAATGTGCTCTTACAATACGTACTTCAGAAGCTTTCAGCCAAATGTCATGGTCTTCATCAGCAGAGTTTGCTCAGTTTTGACAGAGTTGGAGATGATGACAGTGATCACCTGACTGAAGTTCTAGCTCGTAACAACTAAACTGTCTCCATGACAACTGAGCAAACTCCATCTGCTGATGAAAGCCTTGGAATGTGGCTGAAAGTGGTGATGAGTTGTGAGAAGATATTATTTTATTTCTATAAGTCAAACTGGTATTTTTTGTTCATACAGATAGCGAAGCATTTTTCACCTGAGTCTTATAGTCTTCTATCTGATATCCAACTGTCAGACCCCCAGGGGCCCTGACAGTCCCAGGCTCACTGCATGTCACCTGGTTTTAGTATTTTCATTAACCACTGAAGTAAAATATTAACTAAGACAGGTCCTGCTTTATAAGCTTTATAACTTTAAGCTAATTTCACAACATTTATTATTTGAGTTTTTATTGTGCTCATATGGTGCATATTCCTTAATAATACTATGTTTCTTAAAACTTATCATACACTATAGGCCAAAAAATAAGGCCAAGTTGACTTTGTGGAGATACAACATTTTAATCTGACCACACAGGTTTAAACAGAACGTGTTTGTGATACTAAAAAGTTTAGGAGTCCTTCAAGTAGCATATTTAACTTTTTAACTCAAAGTTCGTGTGTCTGAGCTACAAAGCACTTGTTTTTTTGCTGATTGAGCTGTTTGGAGAACTCTGAAGGTAATTTTCTGCTTGATGACTTTCAACCAAGGGAAACCAAATTTCCTATGTATTTTAAATATTTTGGACAGTAATTTCCCTGAATGTGATACAAAGTCACTTTCCATTAAAGGACACCTTACACTAACCTGGCATAAACTAAACTTTCATTCCCTTCAAGATCCCCTCCAGACATGTAAGACACATTAAAATACTCTGCTCTGACAAATAATGTGTCAGATGTCTTTTTTCCACAAAAAAGTTCAATTACCTTGTAAAGAACTCTTCAAATGACTCCTGGGGGGCTTTAACGAATCCTGAACCCCATTAACAGTCTGGTAAAGTCATTCTCTTTGGTCGACATCATGCTCCCATCGAGCTCCTTCACTCTGAACAGGCTCCCAGTTTGATATTCATTTACCTCAGCTGTGTGGCCACACCTCCAGCATGCTAAAGGGAAAATTCACCCAAATTGCAAACCAAAAAATGTTTTCCGAGTTACCTCTAGTTGTATTTAGCCATGCAGTTAGTTTGGGTTTTCTATTTCTTTGGTAGAAAGTAGTTTGAATGAAAACTGTCCACAGTGAGGTCAGTGGATTATCCAGAATAACCAGGACATTCTTTCCGGAAAGACACATTCAGGTTAAAGTCTTTTTTTACAGTAAGTGTAATTTTTCTGTTCTGTGAGCATCACAAACTAAATTTCATTCACCTCCATTTTTTAGGGCTGCAACTAACAATTATTTTCATTATTGATACATCTGTCAATTATTTTCTCGATTAATCGATTAGTTCTTTGGTCCGTAAAATGTCATAAAATGGTGAAAAATGTTGATCACTGTTTCCCAAACAGTTTTTCTTAAAGAAAAGTAAAGAAACCAGAAAATATTCACATTTGAGAAGCTGGAATCAGATAATTTGGACTTAAATTGATTCATGGATTGTCAAATTAGTTGCAGATTAATTTAATAGTTTGCAACTAATCAATTAATTGACTAATCATTGCAGCTACGCTTTTATAGGAGAGAAAGTAAGAATGTTTTTTGTAATTTGGGTGAATTGACCCTTTAAGATCATGGAGGTTTTGAGACATTCAAACAAAAACTGGGCTGTTGTTATTTCAAAACAATAAGATTAACTGAGAACTTTCGGTTATATTGTGGTTTTTAAACTCACAGCCAATCAAATGGCTGCTGCAGGACTGTTCACGTCTCATTATCCTGATTTTTTTATTTTGGCAAGATCTTCCATTTTTACCCCAGATCTCTGAGCCGGATGAGACGCAGGTCTGGTTATATGAAATCTCCTCGGGGTAACAAAGTAGTGACTCTGTTAAAGTCTAATGATGAATTCACTGCTCAGATAAACGCTGCGGTGTGTGGTCAGTTCATCCAGGCGTAGGCGTACAGGCCGTTCTTCTTCCACAGCTGACAGCGCTCAGACGAGTAGTTCTGTTTCACCGACAGACTGCTGGACAGTAGAGCAGTGGCTGCTGGGTACTCTGGCCACTTGTCCTCCATTTTACCTGCAAGACAACGGAAGGGGTTTATTTTTGAGACCTGCAAATATTACACGTGGTGTAACCCAAAGGAACATTTAAACAAAACAGTTTGTATAAAAATGTTGTTGTAGTATTATTTCTGAACTGGACTTTTCTAATCTGGTGGTTCCAGACCTCTGAATCAGCTGGTTGGAAAAACAATCGATCAATCACAGATTTGTAGGTGAGATTAGAGATTATCATCTTCGTACATGTAGCTAGCTACCTCGCTACATCTATGAAAAATGGCAACAAAAAATTGGTGAGGAGCAGAGATGAGATTGATGCAGCTGTACAATTTGTTATAAATCGACTTATAGGAGTGAGAACTTTTAAATATGCATATTTCTTTAATTACTGTGAAAAATGTTTAGTTATGTAAAGTTATGTTTACATTCAGTGTTTCTCACCAAAACACATTGTGTATAGATGTGTATATGTTTTTTAAGGAAATGTAATTCTTTCTGAATTACATTTTCTGTTAACATAATGAGAAAATGCTTTCAATTAACGTATCGATTCAACAATTCAGTAAAATTTTCAGTGACAATGTATTTAATGTTTTTTCTGCCAAAATATCCAATCTGGACAATATCAGCTCTTTTATGGTTGTGTGTGACTCTGGCAGCATTTGGTTAAGGTCAGAGAAAGATCATGTGTTGATCTTGTTTTAATAAAGAAAAAGTCTGCAGTGACGTGAGATGTTTATTAACATTTAACTGAAACCACCATCTTTCACTAAACTTAACCAAAGTTATTGTGGCCGATTATACGTTCCAAGTTCAATTCAGCAGATTGTTTTCTTGATTAACTGATTAATATTCTGTCTATAAAATGTCAGAAAAAAGCAAAAAATGCCCATCACAACTTCCCAAAACCCAAGTTAACATATTTGAAAGTGCTATATTATTTGACCTAAAGGCCAAAACCAAAAAATATTCTGTTTATTATCCTATTTGAAATACAAAAGCATCAAATAGTCACATTTGAAAGGGTGGAACCAGTGAATTTTGGCATTTTTGCTGGAAAAATGACTGAAATGATTGGTCAGTTATAGGCCCGGATTAACAGTGTGGTGCCCTAAGGTGACCGCACTTGAAGTGACCCCCTCCTCCCACTTTACACGTAAAAAAGTAAAATTTACTATGAGTATAAAGACCATAGATTTACATGAACTTATTGCTGAAGTACAGGCTCAACACACATACTACAGAAAAATGTAAGACACAACCAAAAAACCTGACACTGATGCTCAAATCTGAATACAAGTCACATCCCAATGCAACATGTCACACTAAATATCATCATAAATGGCCTGTTTGAGGACTTCATACAAAACCATTACAGAGCATGTCTAAAAAATTCATTACACATATTCCAAATAAGGCAAGTCAACTAACGACAAGCAACCATTTCCACAGCTGAATGATCACAGAGCGCCAGGTGAGGTGATGTGAAGGTATAGGGAACAGCACTTTGAGACAATGTATTGCAGTGGGTCGGCTATTAGAAATTATGGTTGTTTTATTGTTCTGTTGTTTTCAGAGACAGAAATTAAAGGATTGAAAAGAGAATATTGATTTGATTTTCATTTTAAAATCCACAGACGAAAAGGCATTTTTCGTTTTCCTGGCCAGAAACGGCAGATACAACATTTATAAAAGGACTTGATTTTCCATCTCGCCTTTGTAAAACAGAAAATAAAATAAAATAGTTAGCTAATGTGTGAGCCGTAGCACTCAGGAATACAAAGGTGTACTTATTCCACACAGGAGGCTGGATTAGTAAAATAGTCTTTCAATATATTTTCTATCAGCAATAAAGTGTACTACTGTGATTACTGAAATAAACAGCCTCTCTCTCTCTCTGCAGCAGCAACTTTTCAACTATTTTCTTATTCTTATCATTCATATTCTTTTTAATAAGAACAATGATAAATAAAAGCTAAATCAAGTGCTTTATAAATGTTGTATCTGCTGTTTCTGACCATTAAAACTATTTTTTCATGTTGGGGT
The DNA here is from genome assembly GCA_038419695.1 of Scomberomorus guttatus. NCBI lineage: Eukaryota > Metazoa > Chordata > Actinopteri > Scombriformes > Scombridae > Scomberomorus > Scomberomorus guttatus. The sequence continues at coordinate 37,156,726 of CM076445.1, forward strand.
CTGCATCCATATGCAACATATGGATAATCTGGCCCAGGTCAGTTATCATAATAGCTGCAGATTAATTGATTAATTGTTTCAGCTCTATATCACTTTAACATTTTAATCTACAGGGAAAATGAAAGTTGAGGCAGGGAGCGTCTTCACCTGTTTTGGCAAAGTTGACAAGGTGGCGAGTGATGAGATCCTGGAAGTTCTTGTCCTGAGGAGAGAGCGGCTTCCCCAGGACGAACTCCAGCCCTCCGAAGAAAGCCACAGCGTCCAGGCAGTGGAAGGAGAAGCGGCTGGGGAACGGCAGCAGACCGCCAGACGTGTTGACCGGGCCGGATGGTGTGTGTGTCACCAAGTATCGATACACAGGACTGTGGAGGGCCGCTGCAGACAGGGAGAGGTTTATTAGGTGTGAGGCGATAAACAACAGATACAGAATCTTACTGGAAACTGGTTCATATCTGTAGAATCTAGTTTTCCTAATACATCTTTTTAATTCTTCAACTTAAACATGATGATTCTGTCACTTCAGTGAAGAAAAGAAAAGATTCATAAGCTGTCAATTATGAAACAGACCAAAACAATTTATGATGGAAAACATTTTCAAATATGTTGTATAAACATAACTTAAAAAAATGAGGTTGTATTTATGTTTGAATGCTCGACATTCTTGGAAGAAAATGAAGGAACTAGAGCGCAAAAACCTTAAAGGATAAAAGACAAGTGCTGTTATTCAACATGTATATTTTTGCCAACAAATCCCATGAAAAGACCAAAAACACTGTGTTGTTTTTTAAATTTTGTACATATGTGTACAAGTTTTTCACTTCAACAAATCTTGTGTGCAAACCAAAATAGTTTCTCAATACTTTCCTCCTTCCCTACTCTGACTGTGGCTCCCTCAGATCCTAACCCACTGGTTCCTACTGAAGATGTAAATCTTCAAAAACGCCTCGCTTGTAAATTTCCCTTTCTGATTTTGTCTATCAAAGGAGAACATAGGACATGTGATCTACAGAGCAGATATGTATGCTGTAGCAGAAAAAACATGACCTGTATTTGTTTACATCTTTGTCTCTATGAAAGTCCTGTGAATCAGCTGTTAGCAGCTCCTGTTTGCAGTGTAACAACTATCACTGGGTTACTTTTTTTTTGATTTCTAAGCAGATTTATGGAGGTTTATTTGTGATGGACATCTGCTCCAGTCTATAATAATGTCCCTTACTTAACGTGTTTTTACAGAATTTGGTTGGGTAGAGGTTCACCTAGCTGAAATTATTCTGTGTAATTTATTGTACTACTATAACTACGTGTTATCTAGCTATTTATGATATGTATGATGTGTATTACTGTTGAATTATTTGTTAATGTACAGCAGCAGCATTGTGTGTCCAAGTCTTATATGATCTAATCTTTATCAAAAAAAGACAAAAATACTGTCTTCAATTTGAATTTAAGTTGTTGCTATTCTACTATTTTTTGAAACAACCTATTTGACTCGTACTTTGGTCATAAATTAGTGAATTGAATTTTCTTTCTTTCATTCCTTTATTTCGGTCCCTCGCTGCAGGATCCAGAACCCTGCTGGTTTCCATCACAGCCCTTTAATCATCAATCTGTTTTACACCTGGAAAGTGAGGTGAAGTCAGTCAACTGCCTGACAGGACAGAGAATCAGCAGGAGCCACACAGTCAAAACAAACAGCAGGTTAATTGAAGAAAACTTTCCTGCAGAGTAGAAGAGTGATTAGAGTTTACCTGCAGCTCTCCAGGCCAGGTCGTTGTTGGGACAGGTGACTCTGATGTCGGACACCATGGTGGTGTAGGCCCTCTCTAGACAGCGGTCTGGGGTAGGGCAGGGGGCGGAGCTCGGATACAGCTCCAAAGCATCTTTGGGGAGATTCTCGCTGAAAGACTTAAGTTTATCTGAGGGGAGCAGAGAGGAGACATGACAGACAGACAGATTTTCCACCTCAGTGTGTGTTTCCAGGTGTTCTCAGTGTAAAAAGTAGTATAAAGCCTCTTGTGTCTCCAGAGGGAGCTGCTGTGTGAAATCTGATGTGATGTCACTTGAGTCAGTGTCGGCTGGGGCTGAAGACTTTGAACTTTGAGACTTTGAACTTTAAAAATGTGGGGGTGTGGAGTTAGAAAGAAGTGGGGCTGAAACTAATTTATTATTTATGCTATGTCTATCTATGCTATCTATGCTAGTAGTAATGATTATTTTCATTACTACTAGCACAACACACCACAATCTCCAGCTCGAACTGTCTGCGGTTGAGTTGCATTGTGGGTAATGTAGGCACCAGATTTTGACAAGGAATAAAAAAAGACCATATCTCCGGTTCTGCTGCATCGATTTTGATCCTTTTTTAAACTGTCCATCATGAGTCTGACAATGTTATAGGAGTGCAATGATAAATGACTGCACTGTGAAATACGGTGTGAAATACAAATGAAACCTTGTGTTAAAAATACAAAACATATCTCAGAAAACACGTTAATATCACATCTTATTCATTAGTTTCACAGCTGTGGGTTCAACAGAACTTCTCAATTGTTAATCTGTAACCGTCCCTGAACCATTTAGCAGCTTCCACGTCTTGAGGCTGAAGTCCCACCGACGGCCGCGAGCTACTCCAACTGACTCCCATTTAAAAAGCCTCAATTTCCCTTCAGAAATACTAATTCAATCATTTTTTTCAACGAGTCATTTTGGTCTTAATCTCTAAATTCAAGCCCTCTAATAAGTGTGCTGGTGGTCATTTTGGAAATTTTTGCTCCGTTAATAAGATTTGAAGACTTATAGTAGCTGCCATGTGGGCGTTGATTGACAGCTGTGATTGGCAGTTGGCTCACCTGCTGCTCTCTATAGAGCCAGCCTTTTAAATAAACGTGTTAATCCTGCTCCTTTCATTGGCTGTAATGCTGCTGCCTCAACATACAACAACATACAACAAGGCAGAAAACATTAAAAACATTCAAACAACAGAACAGCCTCCATGTTTGAAGAAGGACAACCGTTAACGACCTCATCTGGAGACGATCACACGAATGACTGTTTCCATGTTGAGTACAGATTCATATTTAAAGACCCTTGAGTCCTTTTCATTAGTTCTAAAAGGAAAACTAAAAAAATGTCATTAACGAGACCACAGCACACAAAGTTCATTAAATATTTAGCATCTTTCTGTGCAGCTTAACTAACATGGTAAGCACAAACACCTAAACCAGGCATTTAAATCCAGCCATTTACAGTTTACTGTCCTAAATCTGATCTTCCATGTCCTCCTTAACAATCAGAGGGGAGCAGCTTTGTATGTTATTTATCAATAAAAGGCTCTAATGCAAAAACCGCCTCATTACCTCCGCTCTCACATATCAATACAGTTACAACATTACCTGCAGCTCATGTTCAAACAGCGCTTAGAATACTGGTTTCAAATATAATCATAAAAATAGAATAAGCTGCAAATAATTACTCAAATACTCAAGTATTTGCAATTCCCCTTTGATTTTTTTAAATTGTCGTCTTAGCCTGATGAACGTCACCTCATTCCTGAGATTTGATCATTAGCATCATCGACGCCCCTAAAACATCCATATAAAACGACCTGTTCTGCTCTGTTTGTGGACGAGTTTCATTCCCAACAATGTTCCCAAACAGTGAAAAACAAGAATTTCACACCACAGAGCGTCAAGTCCTGCTGTCAGAGATCAGCGGACAAAAACATAACAAATGTATGTTTTTGTCAGTACTAGAGACCCGAAACAATTAGAAAATATGAATCCGTCAGAGCAGCGCTGTGCTGTGACAGGAATGAAGAGGGAATGCTTTGACATGAAGTGAGATGCAAAAAAAAAAGTCTTTCTAAAGAGACGCGGTCATGTGACCATTACAGAGACATGAGAGGAGAGAATATTACAGCTACAGTAGGTGATGTCACACTGTCAGCTGCAGCACAACATGATGCAGGACAGAGAGCTGCAGAGACACTGAGCAGCTCTCAGTAAACTGGCAGCCATGATGATGATAATATGGTGGACAGAATATTAATTTTACATTGTTTGCTTTAGATATATATTTTAGTTTAGTTGATTTCAGTATCATATTTAAACTAAAAATTCATTCTGATTAAGACATTCTGATTGTAAGTCAAGTGATGAATCCCACATATTGTCTTAAATCGCTCGTACCTGCCTCTTCAGAACGAATCTGTTGGTGTAAATGCTTCTTGCATGAGGCCCAGTGTCTAACTTGTGTGTGTGAATTTTCTGTGTCTGTTCATGCTCACACTGCATGTTTATTCTTGTACACACTTGTCTCTTGAAAAAATAGATAATAATGTCAAAAAATATTATATACAGCAGGGGTCAGTGTTGGCCAGTGTTTTGGTGCAGTAGTAGTGCAGGCCTATATGTTTAACTGATTTATACATATATACATACTGTCATTTTTCCCATTGGTAAGTGAGTGCTAACAGAGTTACAGTTTATTTTAATACTCATGCAGCTAAAATGACTCATATATATCCTGCTCCTGACTCATTTATGGTTGACTGAAAGTTCTGATGTTGTTATCTCAAAAATGGCATCAAACACAGTATTTCTGTTAGACAGCCACCTATATGTGTTTGTGAAGGACCAATCTGTTCTGGTCAAATCAGCTAAAGTTGTGGAATTAAAACAGTTATTCACACATTAAAATGTAATTTCTGGCAGGTTAATTTAAATATATTATTTAGGGTTTTCATGAGCCTTGTATTTTTTTAATCTACAATATATTTGTGAAACATTATGTAAATGTTTTAAACTTTGAAAGTCAAAACAAATCTTTCATAAAAGGGGCCAAATATTTTTGCTGGAGGGCCAGATTTGGCCCATGGGCCACTATTTGCCTACCGCTGATATACAGTATTATGTAATTTTGCACTACATACTGCTGACTGTTTTAAACAGCACAGAAAAACCCATTTATATCAGCAAGCCTTTCTATAGACCTCCCTTCCTGTTCCCATGTCTTTCATTTCAGTTTGGTCTGTTTCTCTCTGTGCAGTGTTATTATATATTTTATATTTTATATTGTAAATTACACTAAATCTATTTGTTTTAATATTTAATGTGTGTGTGTTTGTGAAGCGATGAGTGTAAACAGGACCTGTGTGTTTAGGTGGCTCTTAAATTACAAAAAGAAACATGTTCTCCCTTTTTGTGAAAACAACAGAGTGGAAAAATCGTCTTTTATCATCATATCACACAGCGCTGACTTCTGATATACCTCCATTTACAAAATGTTCTGCTTCCCTCACAACCACCATCATCATCCAGCTAACAGTATATTTTTAACCAGCAGGAAACATCATTCATTTATCAGTCAGGCTTTATCTTACAGTCATTAACACACAGCACTGTTACCTGTTACAAACCACTGGTAGTCCTCTAAGGTCCATGTGGAGATGTTTTCAGCCGGAGGGCTACAGAGGAGACACAGAGAACTGAGCAGTTTGATCACAGTAACAGCTGACAGTGCTGAACCTGAACCAGGTGAGCTCTCACCTGAAGTCGGCCTCCTGCTCCGTCGTCCCGACGAGGAAAGGAACGTCACTGTGGGCTCCTTTCTTCTCCCACACCTCAAACGGAGGAGCTTCCAGGACGTATCCGTCCACCACTGCGACCGGGCCGATGAAGTGCCCTTGAGTGGGCAGATCAGTCATCTCATCTGCTGCCCAGGACGGATACTGCTGCCACGGGATCGACTGGGAAACACAGTTAGAGTATTTTTTGATTAAAATGTTTAAACATTTTATTTTGTTGGTTTGATTTAGTCATGAGCTGTTCATGTTTTATTTCTTTTATTGAGAGTTTATGCTTTGAGGCTATGTGTATATAAACTCTATATATGATATATAGATTTCTTTGTTTTTAATGATATACAATACTTATTGTTTTCTACCACTTTCAATTGTCCTTAATGCTGTTTGTGTCCTGTGAATTTCCTGACTTTAGAAAGCACTTTATTTATTGCTTGAAAAGTGCTCTATAAATACAATTATTATTATTATTATTATTATTATTATTATTATTATTGATTTGATGTTTATGCCCGTGAAATTCCAGACACACAGTGTTTTGTCCTGACTTTTTTTGTGGAAAAGCATCTGCAACAACATTTAAAGGTTAAAAGGACATTTCTTTCTGTTTTTTTCTTTTTTTTTTTATGACCTGCATCTTGTGTAGTTTCATTTTTTTTATATTGTTTGGGGTAAGTAAAAGCTTACATTAATAAGTAATCTTGTTAGTAAAACCTGCATTAACTGATGTTTTGTCCACCAGTTCTGTCCACCTGGTGAATGTTTTGCTCTCTACCAACTCCTGAGGGAAATATCTGGCTCTTTAGCTGCTAAATGCTCCACTATGTTCACCAGCTAGTCTACAGCTAACTGTGTCTGTTTGCTGTTTGGTGCTGAGCAGGTAGTGTACAGTGGATTTTTACAGCTTTTTCTCTGAAAACGACTCTATGAGAGCGCTGAGAGTGAACCAAAACAGTAAAGTTGCAGCCGGACAGATAAACAATGAGCTGAAACTCACTATAAAGCTCCGTAAAGCCGAGGGGAGCTGCAGAGTCACTGATAATTCTCTGTAGGTTCATCACTACGAGCCACGACCAACACATTACACACTGACAGATCAGACATAGTTATTGTGAACAATATTGATTATATCCCCTTTGAAGTCTGAGTTCCAACTCAGGAAGTCGGATGTTTTTCCCTAAAGCTCCCAACATAATGTTACAGTAAATAAAAAAATAGTTAAAAAATCTTCCACAGTAAAACAAATAAATCTTGTGTTGTAAACTTTCAAAATGCTTTTTGACATTGTCAGTTCATAAGTTGATAAACTGTCATTTGGTTAAAAAAAAAAAGCTTTTTATTTTTTTTCTTTACCACCAATCTTTGTATTTCCCTTTTGTTGAGCTACATAGCTGCAGCTAACTTTCTTCATAGGACTACAGCAGCCAGGACAGATGATGTTTATCGAGATGAAGATAATGTTATGAAGACAGAAGCATCATGTCTGTGAGCTTATAATTAGAAAAAAAACACCTCACAAATGTATAGTTTCAATTTTAAAAAAGGTTCAGTAATTTCTCAGACAGGAGGAAATAACACATTTGTTGGGGACTATTTTAATCCACATTTGTATTTTGGTCTTTTCATGGGATTTGTTGACAAAAAGGAAAATATAGAACATCACCAGACTTAGAGGTTTAGTCAGAGATCTACATACCTAGAAAGGTAGAGGAAACTGAAGAATTAACCATCAAAAACATTAAATTTCACTAAAGTTTACAGGCTTATTTTGTGGATCAAATAAAGGAACTAAAAAAAAAGTATGTCATACAATCTTACAAAAATTTGGAAATGAAAAATGATGCAGAAATGTGACTTAAAAAACTTAACACTAACATACAGTCTGACACTTATAAAAAAGCAGCAGTCATTTCTTTTTACTGATGGGGTTTGTGTGTTATTTCACTTCATGACAGTCATTATTTTAGAATTCATCCTGAGGTTACAGTGAGACATGTTGAATGGCAGCTCTTTTTAAAATCAGCACAGTTTTACTCCTCTGCAAAAGGAACTTTTATTTAATACATGTGTTCGTTATTGCTGCAGGTTTCAGCCTCTGGAGTTTCCCAGTTAAAATCTTTCCATTACTTTCTCTGTCCAATTAAACTTAACTTTGACAGTAAAATTAGAAACATCCAGGTGCTCTAATAACATTAATAACAGTGACATTATAATCCACTAAAATTAAATAGCAATTTTGAACATGTTTCAAAATGTCTCACTGTGTCCTACAGATGATATTTTATGAAATCTTCAAATATTTAAGGCGACTTCTTTGCTGTATTTCTCTGTTATTAAAATTTTAATCTAATTAAATTTTACACCAAAAGTCCCGCTAAGTTTAAAGAAACTGTGTCTGTGTGCTACCTGTAGGATCTGTTTGACAGGGAGGCGTCGGAGGCAGGTCAGGTCTCTGCAGCCCGTCTTCTTCAGGAAAACCAGGTTGTCGGACTCGGCCTGTTCCAGCGTCGCATTGTAGACGTACGAGCCGCTCATGTCCACCGCCGCGTGGAAGAGACCCTTCGCCAGTGGTGACATCATCAGAGTCCACACTGAGGTCCCACCTTCACACCACAGAACAACATAATACTTATTTTATCTAAAATGAATTCTAATAGTTTCTTTCATGTGAAGCACTTTGACATCATCTTTTTATTTTTCTAAACAATGTCATGTAAATTTATCTTTGATTCTTGTTCATTTCTTTTAAAGCACTGCCTCAAACTGCCTCAGTGTTTATTTGTTCTATATAAATATCATATTTGTTTTTCTACATGTCCCTTAAATCTCATCCTACCAACATATTTAACATACAAGGACCACCGTCTGGGGTCCCCAAGAATAAACTACTGTAAGAAACAACCATCATAGCAAGATATTAACTTATTTCTTCTCAAAACATTATTAGTTATGTAATTGTTTTCTGAAAAAAAAACAGATTATTATTATTGTTTTAGTAAAGTCACAGCTATTTAGCATAGTAAATAAAAATATATCCTTTACTTTAATACAAATTGCACCTCTAAAGCACCTCTGAGATCTACTAACAAGTATTGTGTGTGTATCCAAAGCCTGATATATCTTATTCCTCTGTTGTCCAAAACCTGTTAAAAACACGTCAGTGAGCCGCACCGCTGCACTGGGTGACGTGTTCCTTTGTCCTTGAAGAGTGTGGTTACTTTAGTTTGTTTAGAAACGGCTCCAAGGAGTAAAACCAACATCAAGTTTTCACTCTCTGGAAAGTATTTCCGTGTCAGGGAAGAGGCTGCTGTGCATGTACAGTAAACAATCACTATTTTTTCCTGCTCGTCATATTGATCAAACTCTGACCCAGACATTGTACATCTCTCAAAGAAGTTTAATACAAACTGACCTGTTTTTAATAGTTTTTGGACAACAACAGAGGTTGTTCTGTGCTCTACAGCACAGAGGAATAAGATATATCAGACTTTGATACACTCACAATACTTGTTAGTAGATCAGTTCATTGTTGGTTTGGATCCAAACATGAGATTTGTTGACAAGAAGAAAAATAAAGAAAATCACCAGACTGATCCTTCATGTCAGTTTTCACAGACTTACCAATAACACATTCAAGTACTTGTTTTGTTTTTATACCTGAACTCTGCCCAAATATGGTGACTTTCCCCGGATCTCCTCCGAACATGTGGATGTTCCTCTGGACCCACTTCAGAGCTGCAATCTGGTCCAGGAAGCCATAGTTCCCTGCAGAGGAGGAGGGGGATCGATTAGTGAGGAGAACCTGCTTTGATGTGGCCTTGTTTCCAGCGTCCCATTTTCTCAGTCAGAAACAAAACCAGCTCCTGTAGCTTGAACTAAATTTAACTCTTTTCAAGCTGAGGGAGCGAGGAAATAGGGCATGGAATTAGGAATATTCAGAATTAGAAATGCAAGTGCGGGTGAAGCAGCTCCTGGAAGATGAGAAGGACTCGTGCGCCCTGCCATCACGCCATCATGTCATTGGAGGCTTTCTCATTTACTGGGTCACTTCACATCAAGGTCACAGCGGGCTTGTTTGGGTTATGTAACAGAAATTACCCAGCTTGACTCACAACACGCTAATTTGAGTCCCACAGCGTGCGAAAAAGCAAACCGACATGGAGGAGACAGCCTCAGAAATTAGCTCCATTTATCCAAAATCACATTAACCTTCATTAAGTATTCACACCTTAATGGAAAAGTATAGACTGCTCAGCACAATGTAAACACTATAAATATTTCAAAGCTCTGCTTAAGTGGTAAATAGCTGACCACCATTATAACTTCTTTAACACAACATGATGCACTGTAGTGATCTCATATGAGCCATTAAAGGCTTTCTACCTATTTAACTTCATCATTGTAATTTGTCTTTTTACAGAGCAACGTTGATTTGTTTAAACTCTGGTGCTTGTGTTTCATTTATTTCAGTTCATTGCTTCAGGTGAAAACGCTGCCATTTGACCTTTGGTGACACCAAACAATGACAGATCTGAAAATGTGTGTCCTAATTCCTTACTACATATTCTAGTTTATGTTTTTATTCTGTGTGTTGTGCTTCAATTTCATGTTCAACACTTTGTTTAATGTGCTAGTTACAGTTTTTGCTATTGTTTCTTTTGTGTTTCTGCATGTCTAAATTTTATGTTCATGGTTTGAATCTGTGTGCTTTTGTTTGTTAGTTTTCCTGGTGAATATGTGGGAAAGTGTCTTATGTGTCGGCCGTTTTATGACAGAATAAAACCAAACCAAATACCAACAGTATGCACTGTATACTGATTGTCACAGCAGACTATTTTGAGTGAGTTCAAAATGAAGCACATTCATTTGTTGTGTAGTGACAGGAGATGAAGTAATATGTGTACAGATGGACGTCAGACAAACTGCAAATTAAACTTCACAGTGACTCATTTCCAGTCTACATACTGAAGGTTTTTTTAGAACTCCTAATTGTGTCAGTATTACAGTGCGAACACTCTTCATACTCAAACCCTGCTCAGAATCAGTGTGTATGGACACCGTTTCAGTTTCCAGTGAAATATTTCACTTGTGTTTGGTGCTAATTAAAGCATAAGGATGCTAACATTTGCTGTTAGCATTCTAACTAAACTAACATGGTTAACATGAACAGCATTATATATATGTTATGTTTGCTCATCTCACCACAGTTTAGATTTCCTGAAAACATCCTTCAGAAATATGAATCTGTGTGTGTGTGTGTGTGTGTGTGTGTGTGTGTGTGTGTGTGTGTGTCTACTTTCGGGAACAAAATTCAGACTAAAAACCAGTTAACTGGGGATGGCTTGTCCAATCTGGCACAAAAAGGGGGATTTGGTTATGGTTAGGGTAAGGCTACAGGCAATGAATGTAAGTCTATGTAATGTCCCCAGAAGTGACCTAGGACAACATATGTGTGTGTCTGTGGGTATGACTTCAGTCATTTTCAGGGACACACATCAGACTTAAAAGGAAACTTTGGTATCTTTCAACCTGGACACTATTTTCCCATCTTTTTGTGTCTAAGTGACTAATGGGGACAGCAATTTTTGAAATTGGTCCAGTATTGAGTGAGAGCGCTGCAGCCAGCAGCTACAAAACAGGCTGTAATGTCATCTGATGGGGCAATAGCACCCCGTCAATGTACGTCCACTAAACTTGCTTGTTTTTGCCACCGACAGGCTCAGATTGTTATTACAACATTATGGAAAGGACCATACACAGAAATAAAACATTTTTCTTTTTTCTTTTCTTCAGCTGAATATTCTGAGTTTGAGAGGAGAGTGAAGGGAAGAGTTTGTTGTGTTGGAGTTCAGAAGCGTAGTTTAGCGTTATCTAAAAGATTTTCAAAGTCATGGCTGAATATTTCGCTGATTTCGACAGCAACTCTACTCTCACGAGATTTCAGAACGAGACTTCTCCTTGAGCAAGACTTGATTAGGCAACGAACAGACACAGAGATGTTGTTGGACACTTACAATAACAACATGAGCCAGTCAGTGGCAAAAACAAGCACTTTTAGTGGATGTACAGGGTGCTATTGCCCCATTGGATTACATTGCAGTCCGTCTCCCAGCTGCCGGCTGAAGCGCTCTTGCTCAATACTGGACAAATATTGTTGTCCCCATTAGTTACATTGACACAAAAAGATGGGAAAATAGGGTCCAAGTTGAAAAATAAGATCAGATGATTGGGGACAGTTTGTGCAATTGGGGGTGAATTCTGTGTACCGTAATTAGTAAAATGCTCATTCTGGGTCAGGGGTTAAGGTTAGGGTTAGGTTTAGGTTTAGGTTTAGGCAAGTAGTGGTTATGATTAGGGTAAGTCTACAGGAAATTCATGTAAGTCTATGTAATGTCCCTAAAAGTGACCTAAGTAAACGTGTGTGTGTGTGTGTGTCACTGACTGACCTGAGGTGTTTTTTGGAGAACCTTCTCTCAGCATCTCCAGAGCCAGGAAGCCGAAGGCGTTGAGTCTGTAGTTGAAGCTGACGTAAACCATCCCTGTGTCAGCGGCCAGCTGCTCTGTGGGCGAGTAGCCTGGCTCTCCTCCACTGAGCATGTGCAGGTAGCCTCCGTGGATCCAGACCATGACGGGCAGCTTGGCGTCGGCCCGCAGCGTTGGCGTCCACACATTGATGAAGAGGCAGTCCTCTTGGCCCATCACCTTCCCCGTGCTCGACATCGGCTGCACCTGAGGGCACATGCTGCGGAAGCGGCCGGCGTCGGTAACCCCTTTCTTGCACACCGGTTCAGCCGGAGGAGCCCAACGCAGGTTAGCGACCGGTGGAGCAGCGTAGGGCATGCCCTTAAAGGAGTAGGCTCCATTTTTCTGCAAAATGAGGTTAAAAAACAGATTTTATGGTTTGAAACTGGCTTCAGTGACCACACAAAGCTATTTATTTTGTTTTTGAGTACTACATGAAGCTCAGACTACATCTTTCAAGCCCCTCCTTAAAACATTTTAAAAGAAAGCTTTTACTCATACTTGACACACTTTTTGTGGTTTTACTTTATATTCTGTATTGCTTTTAACTTTTGAATCTCCTGTTTGATGATTTAATTGTTTGCTTTTATTTTTATTAGCCTTTATTTGCTTTTTTCCATGAAGCACTTTGTTAAGAAAAGTGCTATATGACTAAAGTTTTATTATTATTATTTATTATTATTAAATACCAGACAATTTTAGAAGAAGCCCTTTTGTGATCAACAACATTTTCTTGTATTTGTTTCGGGTTTTGGTTCATTTTCTACTTTACTAGACAGTTGTTCTACAGATGTCACCACTCTTTGCTCCCAAATCTCTGCATCTTCTACTGATGGTTCAAACTACAGTGAATGTCTTTTAATTATACTTTTTGGTTTTATTTAAGACATTCTGGAAAAAAAAAACTTGAAAAAATGATTGTAAAGCCTTTCATTTTTTACTTAGAATTCATTTTACATGGTAAAATATCAACCAAAAGATTGTGTAAGAACGTAAACATTTACTTAAAATTTTAAGGATCTTCTGCTCTGAGACTTAAAACTACATTATGGTTGCAGAAATCTTGTCTGTAAAAACACGACTGGAAAGGAACAATAAGGAAAATTCAAACCATGGAGCAGATTACATTTACATTTTAAAGAAATGTGGTTAAATTATGAAAAACAAACATGCATCAACATTTTAGTGCATATACTATAACAATAAAAAGTTCAAAAAGAAAACTTCTATAGAGACACGAAATTGTGTAAAATCCTCATTTATCTGGAATGTTCAGACTATCAAAGATCCCTTTTTATGATGAGTGACTTAAACTTACTGGATATGTTTAAAATCTGTCCGATGGTTTGTGCTGCTGTTGCTGTATTAACTTTATTTCTATGATAAAACTGTAAACTGTGAACGAAGGTCAAAACTATAAAAACTAGAATCATGTCATGATCAAAACTGAACTTTCCTGTCAGAGAAACATCATAAGGAAAGAATTACAGGCGTGTGGAGGCTGTATGAAAAACTAAATCTTAAAATGAAGCATGAATCTGCTTCAAGACGATAACTGAATCACCCATTTCATGCTGAACGCAGCACCGAGCAGCTCAGTGCTGCTGAAACAAAACACTATTTTTATAACAAGGTCCACTTTGTTATTAGTTCTGCACAATAAGCACTTAAATGCACAAATCGCACTTATGACCTCTTGTTAGGGAAATGAAAGTTTAGGAGGGTTAAAGGCGGAACTTGATTCTGTTGAGCTTTACATTTGTGTTTCAAAAAACTGAGTACTGACAAGTATTGTGTGTGTATCCAAAGTCTGATATATCTTATTCCTCTGTGCCTTGGACCTCTGTTGTCTCCAAAAACACGTCAATGAGCCACATCGCTGCACTGGGTCACATGTTCCTTCATCATGAAGAGTTTGGTCATGTTAGTTTGTTTAGAAACGGCTCCAAAGACTAATAACAGCATCATGTTTTCAGTCTCTGGAGAGTAGTTCTGTGTAAGGCAGACGTTCTATTTACATTGTACATTGTAAATAACTTTAGTGCAAAGTCAAGAGTTTGTGATATGTAGCACAACAAGCTAGTGAACAGAATCACACAGGTTAGTCAGGTTAGGATGTTTTTATGGAACAGGGTAACAGATTTATAATGAAATCTACAATGACACTGTTACTTTAGCTGTTCTTGTTTTCTGATGTGAGAGTTATTTTTTATTTCTTAAATTGTGGAGATGTGTTTTTGGATTTCAGGATTGTATTGTTTAATTTTTATGTTGAATGTCTTTGTGTTTCTTTATGTTTTCTTTGTCTTTTAACATCTTAGGACCATGTTGAAAATAAGTGTTTTCACTTTAATATGCAATCCTTTGGATTTTTGTTTTTTTTATGTCTGTTTAATCCATAAATAAAATCAATCATTCAATAAATCAATCAAAAGTGTTTAGGAAGTCCAGTTTAACCTGCAGGCTCGTCTAATGTGTTTTTCTGCCACTGTGGAATTAAATTCCTGACAGGTGAAAACGAGTCGACTTAGAACCACAGCAAGGAACGAATCATCCGTCAAGCAGACAAGAATTGCCGATGTCACAGAGCTCAAAAACACTAAAAAATGCTGTCAGAGAAAATTATTTCAAATACTTCCAAAACTCGGGCCAATAAATGAGATTTCCTCTCTGTGCTATAACTCAATCTGTGAAAAACATGATAATCAACATCTCTACTGTATATAAAGAAAACAGAAACAACCTCAGAGATCTCCCTGATGGCCTGATAATCAATGAGTCCACGTCTTAAACACTGTTAAGAGTCTAAACTCACGTATCTTCCTCGGTACTCTCCGCAGCTGGTGGACACCTGGGCGAGGCCCGGCGGCAGCGTCTGAGCTACGTAGCCCAGGTAGGTGGCGAGAGTGAGCAGAGCGAGCACGGCGAGGCAGATGAGGAAGATGCAGCGCCTGGAGAGCACCAGGAAGGGGCTGATGTAGTGTCTGTGGCGGACGTACTGCACCTCCTGCTCGTCCTCCTCCTGCACCAGGTAGCGGTACTCGGTCCTCTCCGGGACCTCGAACGCGTCCTCATTCATCTTCACTCTGGGACAGGACGCAGAAAACAGAGGAAACAGAAATGTGCGGTTCATTTCCTCTCTGATCAGATTTACTCTCCCTGATAAAGCTGCATGTCAACAGGTGCAGACGCATTTTTCATTCAGACATTTGCACCTTTTTAACTAACTCAGACCACTTTTACTGCACCGATATTTATTTAAACATTGCACACTTTACATGTTTAATATCTTTGTCATGTTTTATTTTTTATTTTATATTTATAATATTACTACCTGGTCCTGTGAGGATGAATATCTCAATCTTCCATATGTGTATTCTTATGGATGTGGTTAGAATGACAGTTAAATAATGTAAAAAAAGATTTAAACATTTAAATACATAAATAGACAGAACCTGTTTGTGCTCTTTGACCCAGACTGAAAGATCTCAACAACTATTGGATGGATTGCCATGAAAATTTGATTCACATGTTCACATCCTTCTCAGGATGAAGTGTAATAAATAAGGTAATCCTCTGATTTTTGATCTGGTGCCGTCATCCGGTCAAATTTTCTTTTTAAAATTACTTTGGTTTATGACCAAAGATCTGCAAAACTGTGGCCAATGATACGTAGTTTGTTGACACGCTATACTAAGATGGTGAACATGGTAAACATTATACCTGTTAAACTGTTACATGGCTGTAGACTCTTTAGCCCCATTCAGACTGGATTTATGTCTCTCTGGTGTGGTGATTTTTACATTAGGTGATTTTTAATCCGGTCCGGAGGGCGAATGTGTTTCACCTCCACTCCACTACTAATCACATCCACAAAGACCCTTTCATCAACTCAGTGTGAAATTTGACCTTTGTGTGAAAATAGAGGAAATCAAAAATGTTTTTGCTAATCTGACAGATGAAAACATAATAACACCAACATATGATTGTGTGTATGACAACAGAAAACAATAAAACCATCAGGAGAGCAATTATTCATTAAATATTATCAGACTTTCAGTTAATATTCTTAGTTTTCCATTTAAATGTTCTCATTATTCATTAATTCACATGAGTATAATTTGGTTTTATATATTTTAATTAAACTAATTATTAGTGTATTTTCTAATTTATTAGCCTTAAATCTGTCTTGACAAGATTTAAAAGCTTATTATGATATTTCATATTTTGTATCGTTGACATCACGTCATGACGTCACATTGTACGTTGTATGTGGGGACTGCAGTTTTGGTTGAGGCGACACCTTGTGGCGTACATTACGACAGACACACACACACACACACACACACACACACACACACACACACACACACAGAGAGAGAGAGAGAGAGACACACACACACACACACACACACACACACACACACACACAGAGAAAGAGAGACACACACACACACACACACAAAAGGAAAAGACAAAAAAAGTTGTGTGGAACAAAAAGCGGATGCATGAGGAGAAAACTTCCCTCCAGTTCAGAGCTCCAGCGGTCTATTCTTTGATAAAATAATAAATACGCTGCAGTCTTGTGACAGTGAAACGTCCAGCTGTGTGTGAATGTAGGCTGGCGTTTTAATTATGAATCACCAAATCAAACTGAATAACAGAAGAACCAGATTGAGTAATAACGAGAAAAACAGACTGCAGATGTTTCCAGCTGAAATAACTCTCAGTGTTTTTCATGTTTTCCTGCCGTCTCCTGACATAAACTTCCTCTGGCTCGACAGTCTTCATCCTGACAGCTCCACACTGCAACACTGCAGAAAACTGCAGAAGAAATAAAAAGTACAGAGTTTCAGTACTTACCATGCCCTGTAAACAAACAACACATGGAAGAGTAAACTCCTAAAACATTAAAGTTTGACGCATTTAGTTCTCTGCTGGACGGAGCGCGCATGTCCTCAACCGTTCCTTTCTTTTTTTTTTTAGCATTTAAAGGGACAGTACACAAACAGTTACAGACTGAAGACAGAACATTAAAGTTCTGGACTGAGTGACATTAACTAAAAGTACCAATACATCAATGTAAAAATACTCCATTACAAGTAAAGTCCTGCATAAAAGTACATAAGTATTATGAGCTTGATGTAGTTAAAGTATTGCAGTAAAAGTACATAAGTATTATGAGCTTGATGTAGTTAAAGTATTGCAGTAAAAGTACATAAGTATTATGAGCTTGATGTAGTTAAAGTATTGCAGTAAAAGTACATAAGTATTATGAGCTTGATGTAGTTAAAGTATTGCAGTAAAAGTACATAAGTATTATGAGCTTGATGTAGTTAAAGTATTGCAGTAAAAGTACATAAGTATTATGAGCTTGATGTATTTAAAGTATTGCAGTAAAAGTAGTGGTTTGGTCCCTCTGACTGATATATTATTATATATGACATCATTAGATTATTAATACTGAAGCATCAGTGTGTAAGCAGCATGTTACTGTTGTAGCTGCTGGAGGTGGAGCTAGTTTCAACTACTTTATATACAGTTAGCTAGTTTAGTCCAGTGGTTCCCAACCTAGGGGTGGGGCCCCTCCAAAGGGTCAGCAGATAAATCTGAGGGGTCGTGAGATGATTAATGGGAGAGGAAAGAAGAAAAAACAAAGTTCTGATACACAAATCTGTTTTCACTTTTTGGACTTTTTCTCTAATCTTTGATTTTTGCTGAAATATTGGATGATTGGAACATTTATTGAAATGAAACCATGTGAGAAGTTTAGAGGGAAAAATCACTATTTGGTGGAGCTGTTAACAACTCATAGACATCTGAAATGTGACCCCGACTACACACTGAATGAAAATGCCAGAAATTCAAAATATCAAAATATCACAAAAACGTTTTTACTCTTGTCTGAGGTGTAACAGCAGCTGTGAGGATAAAAATCAAACATAAACAGACTGAGTGAATAAATGATGACGTACATGAATCATGTGACTTAAACGTCACTGAAGAGCTGAAAACATCAGATCTGTGTGGAGCGATGAGGAGACTGTAACCTTCCTCACATTAATACATGAAACAAACAGTCATATTTCCTTCGTGTTTTCCATCGTTTGAGCTTTGCCGTTCTTTTAATGATGATGTCATCTCGTTGTGTCCTTTTCTTCTGCAACGGTTT